>JACEEZ010011645.1:117500-120000 GCA_016584305.1 Chionoecetes opilio
CAAAAAAAAAATATATATATAATAAACAGACGTTGTAAGAAATAAATAATGGATGAATAAAATAATAAAATATATAATGATGGACGAAGAAGAGTGAAAAGAGTGGCTTCCCAAGTGTTACCTAGAGTAATACAATTGTAACGATACCCTACCTAATAGACATACATACATACATACGTGATTATTTATGATTTATTTATTATTGTTATCATTATTTGTTACTTTCCCTCTTATAACTATTTTTCATTTATCTTAATCTTAATCAATCTCTTCCTCAAATTGTTATCTTCTTTAACGCTACACTACCGTTGATAACAGTAAAGTCGCCACCTGCAGTCATGTCGCCAGCCGCCAAATATTACGAATTATAGCATCACTACTACCGTAGATAACAGTGAAGTCGCCACCTGCAGTGATGTCGCCAGCCGCCAAATATTACGAATTATAGCATCACTACTACCGTAGATAACAGTAAAGTCGCCACCTGCAGTGATGTCGCCAGGCGCCAAATATTACGAATTATAGCATCACTACTTATTTGTATGTGCCACTGAAGATGATACACAGTAGTTTATATCATGACTGTATAATCTACCCTGTTTCAGCGTTGTTTTATGCTTTGTATCTGCAAGTATATACGGTTTCAAATTTCGCTACGCATTTTTTATTCGGGCGACGACGACAGCGGTACGACACTCAGTAAATAAACACTAGATGGCGACTCTACTGTTGGTAGCCACTTTGTAGATATTTTTATCTAGGGAGGGAGGGATAGGAGGGAGCTATATAGGAGGGAGCTATATAGGGAGGGAGGGAGGGAGGATAAAAGGAAAAAAGGAAAGGAGGGAAAGAAGGAAGGAAGGATGGTAGATACGGCAAGCAAGGAAGGAAGGTGTATGATACTATTCTATGTGCTGCATTCCATGTATTCCCTATGCCATGTATAATGCCTAACCAGTAACTTAAGCTTCACTCCTTGCCGCAGGCTCTCTCACGTAACCTTTGTAAACTCCCTTAAGTGCACTGTATTAAAGGAACTACATTTACTTCGGTGTATCCCTCGTCCCCAACCCTACGATAAGGACGTCAGGATCCCTCACAGAAAGAAGGAAGGAAGGAAGGAAGGAAGGATGGGAGGGAGGGAGGGAGGGAGGGAGGGAGGGAGGGAGGGAGGGAGGGAGGGAGGAAGGAAGGAAGGAGGGAAGGAAGGAAGGAGGTAAAGGAAGGAAGGAAGGAAGGAAGGAAGGAAGGCAGGAGGGAAAGGAGGGAGGGAGGGAGGGAAGGAAGGAAGGAAGGAAGGAAGGAAGGAAGGAAGGAAGGAAGGAAGGAAGGAAGGAAGGAGGGAGGGAGGGAGGGAGGGAGGGAGGAAGGAAAAAAAGGAAAGGAGGTAGGAAGGAAGGAAGGAAGGGAAGGGAAGGGAAGGAAGGAAGGAAGGATGGTAGATACGGGAAGGAAGGAAGGAAGGAAGGAAGGATGGGAGGAAGGAAGGTAAGGAAGGTAAGGAAGGGAGGGAAGGAAGGATGGAAGGAAGGAAGGAAGGAAGGAAGGAAGGAAGGAAGGAAGGAAGGAAGGAAGGAAGGAAGGAAGGAAGGAAGCAAGGAAGGAAGGAAGCAAGGAAGGAAGGAAGGAAGCAAGGAAGGGAAGCAAGGAAGGAAGGAAGGAAGGAAGGAAGGAAGGAAGGAAGGAAGGAAGGAAGGAAGCAAGGAAGGAGGCAGGAAGCAGTACAGACGGAACACAGTAAGCCATTGGGACGTGGTGCAGGAAGTCGAAATACGTGATGACCAGTATAAAAAAAAAAATAATAAAAAAATAACCTCGAATGCTGCAAAAATACAAAAATAAAAATAATAATAAAATATAAATAAAAATGAAAAAAATCCAGCAAGTAAATAAAAAAAGTATAAAACTGTAAAATAGCAAAAAGACTTCATTGCCTTTCAACCAAAACAAAGACCACAACGAAACCCACCACTATAAAAAAAAAAAAAAAAATAGTATAGCCTCTTTACCTCCTTCCTCACTCACTACCTAACTATATAAGCAGGTGAAACAGAGGCAGTCACAGTTTTGAGGATAAAAATACAGAGAGAGAGAGAGAGAGAGAGAGAGAGAGAGAGAGAGAGAGAGAGAGAGAGAGAGAGAGAGAGAGAGAGAGAGAGAGAGAGAGAGAGAGGAGAGAGAGAGAGAGAGAGAGAGAGAGAGAGACTATATTGTAGTGTTCTTCCAACTAGACACGGGCCAGGTTGGTTGGTGATGTTTATTTGCTGGTACAGAGCTTGTGTGTGGTACAGAGGTCTGTGTCTAACTATCTCTACATGATTGATTGAAAGATTTGTCACCAATTCTTTATTGGTGATGTGGGCCTTTACTGCTCTAGGCGGCCCACAGGTGAATTCTGGTACTGGCTCAGTGTGCAGACAGTCTAGCGAACTCATAACAGAGGGGAGTCTGACTTACCCACATATAGTGTAGTGTCAGATGCACCCCTCCGATGATTGTT
>JACEEZ010011646.1:0-12500 GCA_016584305.1 Chionoecetes opilio
TCCCTTCCCTTCCCTTCCCTCCCCTTTCCCTTCCCTCCTTCCCCTTCCCTTCCCTTCTTCGCCATCCCTTCCCCTTCCTTTCCCTATCCCTTCCCTCCCTTCCCCTTCCCTTCCTTCCCTTCCCTTCCCTTCCTTTCCCTTCTCTTCCCTCCCCCTCCCACCCCTTCCCTTCCATTCCTCACATAGCATCCTGTAATGATACCCAGAAACCTGCAAGGCCGCTATGGACCTGCTCAAGGGTAATGGGCGCCCCGTAACATCGAACCCGCGTCTTGCACCGGATAAACAGTACCTTGATCCACTCTGCCACCAACCGGTTCTTCTGTTCGACTCGTTGAAGAATGCGTGTAGGAGGAAGTGAGACGGAGAGAGGAATATAACAGAAAGGAGAGAGGGAGTGAAAGGAATGAGAGAGTAGGAGAAGGAGAAGGGAGAGAGGAGGAGGGAGGGAAGGGGTAAAAAAGAAAGGATTATTGAAGGAATATTTGATGAATAAGAGAAAATGAAGGATGAAGAAGAGGGCTAAAGTAAAAGAGAAGGGAGGGAAGGGAGGTAAGAAAGAGAGGGTTGTTAGAGGAAAAAGTAGAGGGAAGTACAGAGAAACTAAAGGAGGAGGAGGAGGAGGAGGCGAGTTAAAGTAAATAGGAGGAGGAGAGGAAGCTTAAAGAATAGGAGGAGAAGGAGAAGGAGGAGGAGGAGGAGGAGGAGGAGATAAAAAAACGGTCAGTGCATTCAATCTCCATAAAGAGGAGGAAAGAAGGTAGTGGTCAGACATGATGGTACTAGTTTTTATATCTATCTTTTTATTTTTTTTAGATACGTTGTTGAAGCTAATAGTTGGGTGGTGGTGGTGGTGGTGGTGGTGGTAGTAGTAGTGGTGGTGGTTGGGGGGGGAGAGTCAGTGGGGGTAGTGGTGTGGTGGTATAGTGGTGGTGGTGTAGTAGTGGTGGTGGTGTGGTAGTGGTAGTGGTGGTGGTGGTGGTAGTAGTGGTGGTATGGTGGTGGTGTGTACAGTTGGTGGTGGTGGGTGGGTTGTGTGGTGGTATGGTGGTGGTGTGGTGTGTGGTGGTGGTGGTGGTAGGAGTGGTGGTGGTGGTGTGTGGTACGTGGGGGTGGTGGGGGGTGTGGTGTGTAGTGGTGGTGGTGTGGTGGTGGGTCGTATGGTGTGGTGGTGGTGTGGTAGTGGTGTGTTGGTGTGGTGGTAGTAGTAGTGGTGGTTGTGTGGTAGTGGTTCGTGTGGTAGTAGCAGTGGTGTGGTGGTAGTAAGTAGTGGTGTGGTGGTAGTGGTATGGTGGTAGTATGGTGGTTGGTGGTGGGGGTGTGGTGGTGGTAATTGGTGGTGGTGGTGGTAGTGTAGGGAGTAGTAGTGGTGGTGGTGGTGGTGGTGGTGGTGGGGGGTGTGGTGGTGGTAGTGGTGGTGGTGGTGGTAGTGTGGTGGTTGGTGTGTAAATGGGTGGTGGTGGTGGTAGTAGTGGTGGTAGTAGTAGTGGTGGTGGTGGTGGTAGGGGGGTTACTGCTTTAATAATGGTAATGGCAAGTACTAATTGGACCAAGTTATTCACATGCTTGTTATAGTTGTTGTTGTTGTTGTTGTTAGAGGTGGTGATGATGGTGGAGGGTTTATAACGAGTGGGGGTGTTTTAATCATTACGTTTTTGCTGATGATGGTGGTGCTGAGAGAGGAGGGAAGAAGCCGAGGACGAGGTGACCGGTGGACAGCAGAGCAAGGTGGAGGTGGAAGAGGAGGAAGAGGAGGAGGTGGAGGTGAAGGTGAAGGTGGAGGAGGAGGAGGTGGAGGAGGAAGGGTAACCAGTGGCATGTTAGTTTCCTCCACCCGTGTTTGGTGTAGATAATTGACAGAGTGGAAGAGGTTGCAGGTAGAGAGAGAGAGAGAGAGAGAGAGAGGAGAGAGAGAGAGGGATAGAGAGAGAGAGAGAGAGAGAGAGAGAGAGATCATCCTCTGACCTTGGTGTTGACCGCTGCACCCCGCCCACATACACACACACACAACACACACACACACACACACACACACACCCACACCGGTTCCGCCCCTCCACAGGTATTTTTCCCTCCCTCCCTCCCTCTTTTCTTTCCTCTGCCTCAAAAGCCGAGCAGGAGAGTCAACATGGTGTGTCTGTGTGGCTGTGTGTGTGTGTGTGTGTGTGTCTGTGTGTGTGTGTGTGTGTGTGTGTGTGTGTGGTTGTGTGTATTTGTGTGTGTGTGTGTCTGTGTGGTGTGTGTGTGTATGTTGTGTGGTGTGTGTGGGTGTCTGTGTCCTGTGTGTTGTGTGTGTAATGTGTGTGTGTGTGTCTGTGTGTGTGTGTGTGAATAAAATTAGAATTTAGAATCGAATTTATTATTGCTCAACTTTATATACAGTATGGAGCACGCTCCTATAAGATACATCCAGTTGGCAGGACATTTTAAACGATACCAATAAGATAAGTGTGTCATGCATGTACATACAGATAGTACTACGTAAACTACAGTACAAAGTTAGGATAACTCCAATTGTCAATTTTCAAAACGAAGTGAAAACATAGACAAATCTAAGAAGATAACTATAACCAGATATACTTGTTAGCTTATCTAAACATGCTCACATTGATCTGATGATAATGACAAGTTCTTCAAACATTCACACTGGTACTATTGCATTAACCAACTACTTAAAAATGCGTTAGCCTAATTGTGTATTATTTCTGGATATACATATCCCGCACCTACAATTTTCTCGTTAGTACATTCGAATAGGACACTGAATTCATCTCCTACACATTAGCGAATACACGGCTACACAGACATCTTCTCTGTTTTACCCTGTTTATCTACCAACATTTATTGGTATTCTATTGTTGCCTTGTTCTGATCTAGTTACCTGGACTGCGAATCTTTTCGTAGTTTGACGAGGTACAAAACCTCCATACCATACATTCTGCTTAAATATCTGTAGTTACTACATACAGTTTTGGGGGTTTAATATTATGATGCCAGGTAGTAATCCCTGATCCTTTAATCCACTTCACTGCTTCTTAACATGTATGTTGGGCACATTTTGTGATACCACATCCCTGACATACCACAACTCATTTACATATATTCTTAGGCAGGCAACCCATGGATAAGTGTCTAACCCTAACTTCCATGCAACAAACATTGATCATTATATAGCATAATTTAGTGTTTTTTTACCTGAAATTAGCCGAGACCAGTAACCTAACATTCTGCACTTTAAATAATGAATTTCCAGTGGTTACACTCCAAGTTCACCATATCAATATCATTGCTAGCGTTTTTATGAACACAACTCTGTTTTTAAGAATTTTAAGTGTATATCTCTAGCCCTCTCTAGTCCTATAGCTCCCAAATCTCAGCTGCATAGGTCAGTACTGGGTAACACCATGTATTAAATCATTCCAACTGCATTCACCTGGCAAGTCAAACTTTCCTACATTTACCTATTAGTGAATACCATTGCCTTGTTGCTTGTTCTTCAAATCTAGCTCTCCTTTAAACGAAACTGCCATTGTATTAAATAATACCCAAGATACTTGTATCTTCTACCACCCTCAACATTTCATAACCAAATTCAAATTTATATTACTTAGTGAGTGTGTGTGTGTGTGTGTGTGTCTGTGTGTGTTGTGTGTGTGTGTGTGTGTGTGTGGTGTGGTGTGTGTGTGTGTGTGTGTGTGTGTTGTACATCTGCTAATAGTCCTAAAAGAGAATCAAAAAGTCTTCATGAATAAGAATGTAGATGGAAATTTTACATGTTTTGTGGAATGTATGAAAAAAAAAAAAAGTCTGTAATAATAAACGTTACTATAAGAAAAAAATAGAAACAAGGAAATAAATAATAGAAATAACATAATTTGACATAGTAATAGAATAGTAAATAGAAATATAATAGAATATAATAGAATAAATAATAGAATAAATATAGAAATAGTAATTACAAAAAATAAATAATAGAAATAAATAATATAAATGTAGAATAATAATAGCACTCATAGAAAATACATAATAGCACATAAAGAATAGAATAATTAATAGCCTCATTACTAGAAATAATAGAAATAAATAATAGAAATAAATAATAGAAATCATTATAGAATAATAGAAAGTACAGCAAAAACTCGAGTCCCAAATAGGCGGAAAAAGAAACACGATCTACTAGGACAAGAATGATAGATACAAAGATATTAATAGATAAAATATCATAAAAGAAGATGATAAGCAGCACAGGAAAGTGAATAGTATAATGAAAAGACAATCTTGAACACGTAACGAATGGAAGGGGCGGAAAAGGTCAGTGTGGGTCCAAAAGGTCGGTTATTGCCAGGTCAGGAGAAGGTCAGGGTCTACAGGTCGGGAGAGCGTCTGGCAGTGGGCGGGGCGGTCATTATTATGTATGTGTGTATGTTTTTCGTTCCTGGTTATGCTACACACACACACACCACACCCCCACGCACACAGAAACACACACACCCAACACTACAGAAACACCCACACCACACACGCACACAGAACACACACACACACACACCACGACGCCGGACAGAAACACACACACACACAGAAACACACACAACACACACACACGCACACAAGAAACACACACACACACACACCACACACACCACACACACACACAACACACACCCACGACGCACACAGAAACCACACACACACCCCAACACACACAGAAACACACACACACCACACACGCCACAGAAACCACACCACACCACACACACACCACAGAAACACACACACACCCACACGCGCACAGAAACACACACACACACACCACACACACACACACACACACAACCACCACACACAACACACAGCACAGCACCACACACACACACACACAAACAGCCACAGCCACACACCACACACGACACCCAGAACACACACACACACACACACACACACAACCCACAAGACAGAAACCAGACGAAAACAACCACCACCAACAAACCAAGAACACACCACAACACACACACACACCACACACCACACACCACACAGAAAACCACACCACACACCAGAAACACAAAAACACACAGAACACACACAGGCACACACCACAACACACACACACACACACCACACAAACAACACACACACACACAGACCCACCCAGAAACCAACACCCACTACACAAACACACCCACACCACACACACACCACACCACAGAAACCACATAACACACACACACACACACACGACATAACCACACAGCACACCACACACCCACACACCACAGAAACACACACACAACGACACACACACCACACACACACACACACACGACACACACACACAGAAAACACACACCACAACCACACACATGCGAGAAGCACAACACACACACATCAGAAACCACACAGACACATAACCACAAACAAACACAAAACGAACACACACACACACACCACACCCAGAAACACCACACACCCCACACACAGCACACACACACACAACACACACACAGAAACACACACACACACACACACACACAGAAACACCACACAACAAACACACACACACAAAACCACACCAAACAACACAAACAACACACACACACACACACACACACACACAGAAACACACACACACACACAACGATACTGCTGACGCTGGTTTTTTTCTTTTCCTTGCACTCTGTTTCTGTTTTTTTTTTAATCTTTATTTCATCTTTTTTCCTCCCTATTTTAATTTTTCAACATCACTTTTTTTTCTTATAGCTTTTTCCTGATTTTGAACCTTTTCTTTTGTGAGAGAGAGAGAGAGAGAGAAGATAGAGAGAGAGAGAGAGAGAGAGGAGAGAGAGAGAGAGAGAGAGAGAGAGAGAGAGGAGAGAGAGAGGAGGCCACGGCTCCTACTATAGTAAACATTGCATAAACCCTGACATACCTCATAATTCATTGTGTGTGAGAGAGAGATGAGAGAGAGAGAGAGAGAGAGAGAGCAGAGAGAGAGAGAGAGAGAGAGAGAGAGAGAGAGAGAGAGAGAGTGGGCACTGTCCTAACACTCATGAAATCTTCGCCAAAATGACGCGTCGACGTGCGTACGAGCTGATTACAACCTTTGAATTATGGCAAAGACGTGGTCCATTAGGCCTACGGCAGCGTCCTTGCGTCAGATTAGCAGGAGGAGGGAAGGGTTAGGGAAAGGGAGGAGGGAGGGAGGGAAAGGGGGAAGGGAAGTGGGGAAGGTAAGGGAAAGGTAGGGAAGGAATGCAGGAAAGGGAGGGAAGAAGTGCAGGAAGGAAGGGAAAAGGGCAGGGAATGGAAGGGACGTAGTAGGAACAGGAAAGATGTGGAAGGTAGGGAAGGAGGATCGGGAGTGAAGGGAATAGAAGGGAAGGGAATGCAGTAGGGAGGGAAGGAAGGCAGGAAGGTGTAGGAAGGAAGGGAAGGGAATGCGGAAGGAGTAGGAAGGAAGGGAAGGGAATGCAGGAAGGGAGGGAGGAATAGAACAGGGATGGATAGTTGGGAGAGATCGCCGACCAGAAAGGCGAGGGAAAGAGTTAAATGCAAAAGAAACGGAAAAATAAGAGAAATAGCAATCTAAAACACATGGAAAAAATAGACGGTGAGAAGAACCGAGTAAGACAAAAACACGGAAAAATAGGATAAGCAGATAAATAACAGATTTGAAAAAAAAACATTAAAAACAGAAAAAAAACCGGGAAAAAGAAAACCCTTAGAAAAACAGAATAAAACGCGGGAAAAAGAAAAACATTAGAAAAACAACTGTGCGGAAAAAAAAAAACATTAGAAAACAAAAAATCGGGCAAAAGAAAACATTAGAAAAACAGACGGTGGAAAAGAAAAAACCTTAGAAAAACATAAAAACAATGCGGAAAAAGAAAAACTTAGAAACAGACTGGTGGGGAAAAAGAAAACCTTAGAAAAGCAGAAAAAATCGGAAAAAGAAAACATTAGAAAAACGAAAAACGCGGAAAATAGAAAAAACATTAGAAAAACAGAAAAACGCGGGAAAAAAGAAAAAACATTAGAAACAGACGGTGGGAAAAGAAAACCTTAGGAAAACAGAAAAATGCGGGCAAAAGAAAAACATTAGAAAAACAGAAAAACGCGGAAAAAAAAACCTTAGAAACCAGAAAAAAAAAAACGCGGGAAAAAGAAACATTAGAGAAACAGAAAATACGCAGGAAAAAAGCAAACGAGTCATATAGAGAAAAAACTGGAAAAGAAGATTTATTATTAAGATTACGAACAACAGATGACAACTAATGATAGAATAAAGACAAGGTTCTAGAAAATGAAAGGCTGATGCATATAGGAGAGAATAGGATCGGATATGAGGAATGCAAGGGAAGTTATAAGGTGGGAATGGAGATGACATTTTGGCAGGACTAGAATGAGAAGAGAGAAGAGGGAAGGAGGAGGAGACTGGTGAAAGGGTACTGAAGGGAATGATAAGTGGAGAAGGTATATGGAGTTATGGAAAGGGAGAGGAGGATTAGAGGAGGGTAGTGAAGAGATGATAATGGGGAGAAGAAATGAGAAATAATGGGATTGGGAGCGAGAGAGAGAGAGAGAGACGAGGAGAGAGAGAGGATGGAGATAGACGGGCAGTTCATCCCTCGTGACCCGCGTGGAGGCTGTTTGAAGGTCAGTGCCAAGCGTGTGTGTGTGTGTGTGTGTGGTGGATCCATTAGCGGGCCTTGCGAGCTGTGTTGGTGGACCAGAAGGATATTTTTCTCACATCTAATGAGGCTCGAAAAAAGAGAGAGAGAGATGCGAGAAGAGAGAGAGAGAGAGAGAAGAGAGAGGATTAGAACTGTCCGCTCTTCTCTTTTGTCCCTTTCAATTCTCCTCTAATTCTCTTTCCCTTCCTCCTCCTCCCCTCCCTGTCCTCCTTCCTCCTCCTCCCTCCTCCCTCCTCCTCCTCCTCGCAAGTAATTATCGCCCAATTAGTCTACGTCCGGATTGTTAAATATTTGAGAAAATATTGCGGGAATAAAATAGTGTCTTTTTCTCGATGAAAATAACTCATACTAACTCCCAGCATGGATTGTTCGAAAAAGAGATCCTGCTTAACAAACCTACTGGATTTTTTATGTCATTTGCTTCAGACACTGGACGCTAAAATCCTCGGATGTAATATACCTTGATTTTCAGAAGCCTTCGATACAAGTTCCCATAAGTCGAACTGTTTGACCAGCTAAGGCACAGTGGCTTAGAGAGCATTATGTTTTCATGGATTGGCGATTGGCTTTCATCGGTAAACACCCGGTAGTATAAATGGCGATGCACTGATTGGTTTAGATGTTACTAGTGTGGGTGCACCTCGTGCTCGGTCTTGGGTCCCTACTTCTTTCTGATATATGATCAACGATCTAGAGCTGCGGACTTGTATCTAATATCGAAATTTGCAAATGACACCAAATTAGGCGGTAAAGCATATACTAGAGAAACTGCGACTCAATACAAAGCTGATCTCGACAAACTAATTAACAGATTGGGAGTGATAAATGGCTTATTAAATTCAATTCCGATAAATGTAAAGTAATGCATATAGGCCACGAATACCTCAAATATAACTATCAAATGCAAAATAATCGTAACTGAAGTACAAGCAGGAAAGGATTTAGGTGTCCATCATCAGTATGATCTGAAAACCATCCGATTGCTAGCTGCCAGTAAAAGGCAAATATGATGTTGGTCTTTATTAAACGTAACTTTGAACTAAACTCCGAAAGTAATGACCCAATTATAACACTTCCTTGGTTATGCCGACTTGGAATATGCCGTTCATCTGGTCGCCCTGTTTTCGTAAAAGATCAAACAAAATTTGGATCAGTGCAAAGAAGAGCAACCAAACAAATTCCATCTCTGCGATTCATCTTATGAATAGAGACTTGCGGAAACTTATTGTTTTTCCTTAAAGGATCGTAGAATCCGTGGGACTTGAATAGAAACCTTTAAGATCCTAAAAGTTTTTCATGTCATTAATCAAGAGAACTATTCGAGCTTTCATTCACTCAAGTGACAACAAGAAGATAAATGTTTAAGACTAAACGGTTCACGTTGGCATCACCGATCTCCGTAAAAATTATTTTGCAATGTTAGAGTCGTTGATCGTGATGGAACAAGTTACCACAAATGTTTGTCGCGCCACACAATAACGACATTCAAACAGACTTGACCGCACTGTAAAGTAAATGGGTATTGATCGTGCCGAATTCCGTATCTAGTCCCCCGTATCGATTAGGTGTATGGTAGTGGTAGTTGTAGTTAGTATTTTTCATATCCTAGCATTCTGCCCTATAAACTTCCATGTTCCTATTCTCTTAGAGACATGGTATCATTTTCCCAACTGTTTTCTTACAGTAGTTGATAGTTAGTTAGTATTAGTTCAGCAGATACCCTCGCTATGGACCAATAGGTTCCTGGTGTGTTATTCCTATGTAATCCTAATAATCCTCCTCCTCCTTCTCCTCCTCCTCCTCCTCCTCCTCCTCCTCCTCCTCCTCCTCCTCCACTACCCCCTTCTCAAGCTCTCCATCATCGTCTCAGTGCAATAGTAATACATTGCACCTCAGATAGCACACAATTGCGTCCCAAGATATCCCGTTTAACAAGCGTCTACAGAATATGACCACCGTGGGGGAGTTGTTGCCCCCCTGCCTCCCCTTGCCTCCCCTTGCCCTGCCTTCCCCTGTCTCCCCTGCCCGTGTTGGTAGAGGCACTGGCATGGCACTGTTGGTATAGTAGCGGCGTCCTTACCCTCAGAGGAATTATTGAGGCTGGCTGTGGCTATACTACATAAAGGCACCATTGTGTGTGGTGGAATTGAGGTGTCCCGCGGCGGCTACTAACACACCCTGGTCTTCGTCTTCTTAACCTTGATTTTCTTTCCCCCTTTCTTTAGTCTTTGATCCTCCTCTTCGCATCCTCTTCTCTTACATATTCTCCTCCTCTTCATTCTTTTCCTTAGTGTACTGCTTACTTCTTCTCTTCCTCCTTCTCCTTCTAATAGAACTATAATTTTGTATTTCGATGTGTTTGTAGTTGTATATATGTATCTTTACTCAAGTATTTACAGTTGCCACGTGTGTTTAAGTGTATTAATATTTTACTATTCTTCACAATTTGTATAAGTGTCTATCGTGATTATTTATATATACTTCTTGATTTGGTTATTTTTATTTGTGTTCCTTTCATGTTTTCCTTCCAAATATTTCTTTAGTGACCATAAAACTTTTTTTTTTTTTTTTTTACGTGTTTAAGTGTGTGTGTGTGTGTGTGTGTGTGTGTGTGTGTGTGTGTGTGTATGTGTGTGTGTGTGTGTGTATTTGCAATGTTTATTTATTTCTTTAAGGGAAACTCAGAATCATAAATACTCTTACTAACTCATATTTCCCTCATTCCAGGTATGGTGGAAGGTGTGAGCGGGCAGTGCAGACCAGGTAAATAACAGAAGCATAGGGGTGAGAGAGGCAAGACGGGGCGGGAAATATTGGGAGAAAATTTTGGCGGGAAATTTTGGCGGGAAACAGTGGCGGGAAATATTGGTTGTGTTGGTATGCATAATGTTTGTATTACTGCTGGCTTGTGGGGACTCGTAAAAGTTGCCCCAGAGAGAGAGAGGGAGAGAGAGAGAGAGAGATTGAATGATATATTTATTATCTTTTTTTAGATATTATTATCATACAGCTTAATGATTTTTCCCCCCCCCCCACAAAAAAAGCCTTGGTCCTTTGATAGAGAGAGAGAGAGGAGAGAGAGATAGAGAGAGAAGAATATATAAAATAAAATGTTTCTGTTTTCATGTATGCTTGTAAGAGAGACTACGGCTACTAGGCACTTCTTCACAGCCTCAGCACACATCCCGCCAAGTCCTTCAGAGCGCCCTT
The DNA here is from genome assembly GCA_016584305.1 of Chionoecetes opilio. NCBI lineage: Eukaryota > Metazoa > Arthropoda > Malacostraca > Decapoda > Majidae > Chionoecetes > Chionoecetes opilio. The sequence continues at coordinate 10,905 of JACEEZ010011646.1, forward strand.
GGGTATGGTGGCGTCGCCTTTACGATAACACCGGGCTGTGGGGCCAAACACTGTTATTGTGTGCGGCGAGATCCAGAGATGTGTCATGTCCAGATCTTGTCCTTGGCTAATCTATATCGTCTGTTGTTAACCCTAAAATACGAAAAATAACTAACATACATTACCATGGTCAAGGTTAGTAACAGTCCTATTTAGACATTTTTTTTGCTTTATCTATAATAATATAAGCGAAAGTGTGTGTTGTCTGTGTGTGTGTGTGTTTGGTGTGTGTGTGTGTGTGTTGTGTGTGTGTTTGTGGTATAGGTTCCGCCCCCCGTGGCGGAATCCCATCATCATAACCACATTTTTGGAACCAGGTTGACCAGGGGAGTTTTAGCCCACTTATGAGATGATCCGATCACTTTTTTTTTTTTTTAGCAGCCTATAGCGATAATTGTGAAAAAAAAAGTGGGTTGGCGAGAATTGAGGAAACCTTGATGTAGGGTGATGGGTAATGGTTGAGTGTGGGTGGGGGTGATGGGTAATGGGTGTGGGGTGATGGGTGCGTGAAATGGGTGGGGGGTGATGGTTGGTGGGTGGAGGGAATAGATGGGGGGTGATGGGTAATGAGTGGGTTAATTGGTGAGTGTGGTGGGGGGTGTGGTTATGGGTGAGTGAATGGTTGGGGTGATGTGAATGGGTTTGGCGTTAATACATACATTTCTAATCCATGATTTCAGGAAAGTTAGAAGGGCTCTCTGGAGAGTCGTTGTTTGGTGGGCCTTCGGCCACCAACACAGTGGTGGGCCGAAGGCCCACCGATAGCCTCCGCAGGAGCTAGCCAAAAAGTCCGCCTGAGGGCGGCTTTGCGGCTAGTATTCAATCAAATCGTCTAATGGTCTCAAATTACATGGAAAATTTACGTTCCTGGCCTCAAAGGGTTAAGCACATGTGAGTCGCCAGGTCAATGCGAGAAGAGAGAGAGAGAGAGAGAGAGAGAAGAGAGAGAGATAGGTTTAAAGGGACCTCAGGTGTGTGGTGTGATGCAAGTGTGTTTAAGTGCCACTAATTTGCCACATCTGCTGTGTGTGTGTGTGTGTGTGTGTGTGTGTGTGTGTGTGTGTGTGGTGTGTGTGTGTTGTGTGTGTTGTGGTCATCCCAGGCCAGACAGCGTGTCCCCTTGTCCCCTGCAGAAGAAGACTGCCTCTGTCCGCCACTTTAGGTTGGTGGTCGGCCCTAAACCGCGGCGCCCACGACGTTTGGGTGAGTGCTTGAAGGTGTGTGTGTGTGTGTGTGTGTGTGTGTGTATTGTGTGTGTGTATGTATGTGTGTGTGTGTGTGTGTGTGAATGTATGTTATGTGTTGTGTGTGTGTGTGTGTTGTGTGTGTGTGTGTGGTGTGTGTGTGTGTAAGTAAGTAGTAAATATTTATTGCTATTAACATACACAAGCACAAATTTTAATAATATCATATCGCAAGTGTTGTCGAGCCGCAGCTGCATGACAGGCAGATATCAATTACTAGGAGGTGCATTCAGACATGCCTTACTCCCCTAGCATATAGCAAATTTATCCTTGCAGTACTATGTTATGAATAGTAGTAAAACACAAAAATCTG
>JACEEZ010011646.1:15000-30000 GCA_016584305.1 Chionoecetes opilio
AGGAATGAGGAAAACGGAGAGAGAGAGGAGAGAAGAGAGAGAGAGAGAGAGGGGAGAGAGAGAGAGAGAGAGAGAGAGAGAGAAGAGAGAGAGAGAGAGCAGAGAGAGAGAGTTCCCGGGCAGTGATGTATAAATAAGTGTAGATGAATTAGAAACAAGTGACGTAGATGTGAAGATACAAAGAATTAATACGTCACATGAAAACAAGGAAAAACTAGTAAAAGGAAAGATAAATGGTTCAAAAGTATATATAAAAAAAAAGATGATACGAGATATATCAGACAAAAAATCTCATGGACAATGTGTGAAAATACCTCCAGACACAAACGTTGAACTAAAGGAATTACTAGATGAATACGTCAGTGAATACACATGGAAGAAGTGTAGAAGATGGAAAGGGAAGAAAAAAAAAAAAAAAAAAAAAACCAAAGCCTAAAAGTAAACAAAGACCAGATAGATAGCTACAAAAAGTGATGGAAAAATGTATGAAAAATGAATGAAGACTCAATAGAAGGAGAGGATGAATAAGGAAGAGAATTATGTAGGTACGGTGACAGACAGGGACGACGCGTAGGTAGTAGAAAAGAGTAAAGGGGAAGAAAAAAAAAGGCCAGGGGAAAAAAAAAACAAAATAAAAAAAAAAAAAAATAATAATAATAATAATAATACAAATAATAATAGTAATAATACTAATAATAGATAATAAATAAAAAACAAATAAAATAAAATAAGAATAAAATAACATAAAAATAAATAATAAAAGACGAATTATATAACGCAAAAGTGATGGCCGAAAATGTATGAAGACTAGAATACTGAATTGAAGTAAAAATTAGAAGAAAGAAAAATATGGGAAAAACCAGAGAATACGAGGAAGAAGCAAGTGATAATGCCTTACTGTAAAAGTGATGAGCAAAACGAGTCAAGAAGAATAATTGATTGATAGGAAAAACACTTAAGTGAATGAATTTATAGCGGTGGTAGAAAGGGGGGGAGTGCTGGTGGTGGTGGTGTGTTATTAAGGGTGGTTTGTGGTGGTGGTGGTAGTGGTTGTTGGTGGGGGTGTGTGTGGTGGTAAGTGGTGGTGGTGGGTGTGGTGGTGGTAGAAGGTGAGGAGTGGTGGGTTGGTGGTGGTGGTAGTGGTGGTGGTGGTGGTGGGTAGAATGAGAAGGAGACAGAGGGTAGTTGGGTGGTGTGGTAGTGGGTGGTGGTGGTAGAGAGGGGGGGGTAGGAGGCGCGGGGGGGGGTGAGGGGGGGAGGGGCAGAGTGTGAGGTGTGAAGGGAGTGGTGGAGGAGGGGAGTGGTGGTGGTGTTGTTGGTAGAAGGGGAGGAGGGTAGTGGTGGTGGTGGGTTGGGAGAAAAGGGGGAGGAGGGGAGTGGTGGTGGTGGTGGTAGAAGGGGAGGATGGGAGGTGGGTGGTGTTGGTGTGGTGTTGGTGGTGGTTGTTTGGTTATGGCAAAACAGGACACCACCCACCTTGTTGTCAACTATCTTGAATGGACATAGTTAGAGCGTGTCCATCCCTAGGGCGCTGACCTGGCTACCGGGAATTGGGTGGTTAAAACCCCTTCACTAGCCCAGATCTTTCCTTTTGGCTTATAAAAATGGTGTGTTTTTCGAGCCCAAATATTACGAAAAGTGTACCTGAATATTACCCAATTACTTTTAGTGGACCAAGGATCTAAACAGGTCCATATCTATAAAAATATTGCTTCATATTCACTAAAAATCGTCTAATGGTACCCCAACTTACAATGGGAAATACGTTTCTGGGGGCCTAAGGGTTTAAGTATAGATTAGTATTACTATTACACTACACTTTTGCCTATTACAGTATATATTGGGACCATTAGATAATTGTTAATGTTTTACTTCCCTAGTGAAATATTCTGTTTCCGGTGATGACTTTCTGGTTACCCTGCCGACTGTTTTCTTATTTTCCTTCACAAACAAAAAAGGGAAAAAGAGAGAGAGGTAGAGAGAGAGAGAAGTAGAGAGAGAGAAGGAGGAGAGAGAGAGAGGATAGAGAGAGAAGAGAGAGAGAGAGAGAGAGGGAGCGGAGAGAAAAGGAGAGTGGTAAAGGAAGCTAAATAAATGAGAGGAATAAAGAAAGAGAAATATAAGAAATGGAACAGGGAGAAAAAAGGACATAATATAGACAAGGACAATGAGAGAGAGAGAGGAGGAGGAGAGAGAGAGAGAGAGAGAGAGAGAGAGAGAGAGAGAGAGAGAGAGAGGAGAGAGAGAGAGAAAAGGGAGAGTGGTAAAGGAACTAAATAAGGAGAGGAATAAGAATAATTGAGAATATGAATGGTAACAGGTAGAAAAAAAGACCAGTATATATACAATACAAGTTATAGAGAGAGATGAGAGAAGAGCGAGAGGAAGATCTAGAGAGGCAGATAGAGGAGAGAGAGAGCGCAGTGAAAAGGTAATAAAGGAAAGTGCTGGAAAAATGTCGTATTTTCGTGATGAAAAAACTTGGAAAAGGGGAAAAAAAAAAAAAGAGGTTGAAAAAAAAAAGAAAGACATATACCTTTGTACTAAAAATACCACTAATGGACAAAAATATGAAAGCTGATCACTTGCGCTGGTCTTTAAAAGGTTAACTTTCTACTTTCTATGTAATTATAACAATTTAAAATTTTTTTTTTTGTTTTGGCTTCATCTATCCATGTATCTATTCAATTTATTTAGTTGGTTAGTGTCCGTAGATCAAGTAAAGTCGCCAGGACTAAACGTTTCTTTTTATGTTCCGAGGCGTGTGGTGGTGGTGGCGTTAATCTACATGCATGATTTTCAGGAAGTTAGAAAGGGGCTAATCTGGTGAGTTGGGTGGTCATTTTATTGTCTTCATCTGTGTCATATTATGGCTATAAATGACAAATTACCAAATTAAACCGAGTGGCGACGATTGATATAACGGGCTACAACTAGGTCGCCATCCATGTTTATGTCCCTAGTGTCCTCCTGTCCCCGCCGTCGTCCGTCGCCCGGAAAAAAAAAACGAGTAGGGAAATTTGAATACCCTTCTATACTTTGCAGATGACAAAACATAAAACAAACGCTGAAACAGGGTAGATTATTACAGTCCTGATAAAACTACTGGGGGGTATATCATCTTACCATGGCCCGTTACACAGCAGTAGTGAATGATGCTATCATGGTTCGTATATATGCGCTGGCGACATTATTGGGCAGCTAAAGGCTTGGCGACTAAGTGGTTATCTAGGGTATTTTTAGTTAGTTAGTGAGTGGATATTCTATCTATTTTATCTATCTATCTGTCTATCTATCTATCTATCTATCTATTCTAGTCTATCTATCTTATCTATCTATCTATCTATCTGTCTAATCTATCTATCTATCTATCTATCTATCTACTATCTATCTATCTATCTACTCTATATATCTATATCTAGTATGCTATATGTATCATATCTCATTTAATATTCCTTTGCCACAGTCTAAGAAAGAACTGATAGCGTTCACGTTCATTGATATAGATTTTAAAGAAAGAATAGAACACAAGTAGGGCAAGTAATGGCTTGTGTAGCTACCATGTATAAGAGTTTTGAGGATGATCGTGGCACGTGGCACAAGCAATCTGAACACTTTGCCAAAGAGCAAACTATTCAGGCGAGAGACTTAACCCCCTTGAGCGCCCAGAACGAATTTCCATTGTAATTTAGGGAGCCACCCGTAGACGATTTTTAGTGAAATATAAGCAATTATTTTAAATAGAAGTGATAATGACCTGTTTTAGTATCCTTGTCCACTATTTAATTTGGTATTTAAGAGTCACTTTTCGTAGTTTTATGGCTAACAAACAGACGATTTTATATAGCCCAGGAAAGATTCTGGGCGTGAAGGTGATACACTGATTCCCTCCCTCACTCTTCGCTTCCCGCTGCTTTTCTTTTTTCTCGCTTTTTGCCTCTCCCTTTCTTCTGCCTCAGCAGATCACGAAGAGGACAAAAAACACAAGAGACTGTGAGCACTAAATTGAACTGATAATACACTTTACTAAAGCAATCGCCAGTCCCAAAGTCCATAGTTCCCCAGTCATTTATATCCCCTTGTATTCCAGTTGGCACAGGCCCCAGTCCCCCCCCCCCCATTTTCCATTCCCATTCTCCCAGTTCCCCATCTGTCCCCAGTCCCAAGTCACCCCCCCAATCCCCTAAGTTTTCCAGCCCTTGATCGCACTCCAGCCCCCAGTTTTCCAGTTTCCCAGTCTCCCAGTCCCCAGTCTCGTCCCACGTCCCCCATTTTCCAGTTACCAGTCTCCCCAGTCCCCAGTCCCAATCCCAAATCCCCTAGTTTCCCAGCCCCCGATCCCCCAGTTTCCAGTTCCCAACATCCTTCGTGTTTCTCCCAGTTCCAAGTTACTTAGTCCCTCACGTCCCTTATTTTCCATGTTGCCAACTAACTTACCCCTAGTTCCAGTTTTCCAGACCTTAGTCCCCCAGTACCCCAGTCCCAAGTCCCCAATCCGCCTTATTTTTCCAGCCGCCCAGTCCCCCCAGCCAGTGCAAGGTGTGGTCTTTAACAACTCTATTAAACTGGTAACTTCTTTCCCCTAGAGGATAAAATATTTACCTTTTTTACTCACTTTCCCCTGCGGAGTGAATCAACTGACCTACATAGACTGTCAGCGTACCGTAACACCACGTCGCGTGCGTCACATCCCGTTCACGCCACAACAACACACACAGCAGCACCGTCACCAACACATCGCCGCCGCGTCACAAATAACCACAAGCATGACTCATAACCCCCCCCGTCAAAACACACCACCTTATAACGGAACTGGATAACGCCGCCGTCCACATCACCCATCTACTCCGGATCCATGTGGTGAACGGTACAAATCATTTCAACTACCAAATTTTTTTTTCCAACGTCACATCACGATCACCTCTGTCTCGAATTTTTAGCTATTAGAGTGTAGTCAATAAACGGGTCAGTGATTGGTATTGAGAGAGAGGAGAGAAGAGAGAGAGAGAGAGAGAGGAGAAGAGAGAGAAGAGAGAGAGAGAGAGAGAGAAGAGAGAGAGAGAAGTATAATGATGATAAGAATAAGGATGTGTAGAAGAAAAGTGAAAGGAGAAAACCGCAGGGAGTAGGAGAGGAAGGAGTTAGGATCAGGTGTTCGCGTAGGAGGGAATACCAATTAGGGTAACGCGTGTGTGGTGTGTGTGTGTGTGTGAATGTGTGTGTGTGGTGTGTGTGAATATAGCAAACCCTGTAATATAATAGTGAAGAGAGAAGACGGATGAGGGGGAGGACTTGATAGGGTTAACACGGGCGTAGACCACTCAAGGAAGAGGAGGAGGACAGACGGGATAAGGAGGAAGGAGGTAGGAAGACAGGAGGAAGAGGAGGAGGGCGTTCAGGAAACAAGCGAGAGCAGGCAAAGAGAGAGAACAGAGCAAAGGCAACAGACAGCACGGACAGAGAGAGGGGGCACAAGCAGGGTCTCCAGGTGTCACGAGAGAGAGAGAGAGAGAGAGAGAAGGAGAGAGAGAGAGGAGAGAGAGAGAGAGAGAGAGAGAGAGAGAGAGAGAGGTATTGTGAAAGGATGTAGGAAGGTAACACACACACAAACACACACGACACACACACAACACACACACACAACACACAACGACACACAACACCACACACACACACACAACACACACACACACACACACACAACACCACACACACACACCATACACCCACCAACACACACGCCACACACACAGACGTGCCTCCAGGCAAGCCTGAGGGCCGGCCCTCGCATTATCCTCTTGCTTTTAATTACGACAATTTTTTTCTTTGACCTTTTTTTCCAATCTGCTTTTTTTTTCTCTCCCAAGACACCCCCCCCCCCCCCTCTCTCCTCTCTCTCTCATCTCTCTCGTCCCCCCCCACCCCTCTCTTCAACTCTCTCACGCCGCTTCTCTCTCCTCTCTCCCTCTCTCTCTCTCTCTCTCTCTCTCTCTCTCTCTCTCTCTCTCTCTCCTCGTCTCTCGCTCTTCGGCGATTCGTCTATCTCATCATCTCTCAACTCGTTCTCTCATCTCTCTCTCTTCACTCTCCTCTCTCTCTCGTCTCCTCTCTCTCTCTCTCCCTTCTCACTTCCTACATCGCTATTATTTTCTTTCTTTCTTTCCCCCTCTCGCTCCCTTCCTTTTAATTTTCATTCCCTGAGAGTTTTTTTTCCTCCTCCGTACCTCCTCCTCCTCCTCTCCTCCTCCTCCTCCTTCCGCAGTACCTTGAGTGCGTGCTTGATGCTTGTAACTAATCCGCTTATGAATAGAGCCTTTCACACACACACACACACACACACACACACACCACACACAACCAGCACTTGCGCACACACACACACACACCACACACACACACAAAACACACACACAACACACACACAGAAGCTTTAATATAATAGCTGTTAAGGATGAATGAGAATTATCGTAGATGTCTTTTTTTTATCTCGTTTTTTGTTTTTTCTTCTTAAGTTGACTAAAAAAACTCAACAGACAACAGAACTGAGTCATTCAAATGTATCAGTGGGTGGAGTGGAATCAGTGGGTGATTGAGTGAGTCAGGTCAGTCAGTCAATCAGTCATTCAGTCAGTCATCAGTCACTCAAGTCATCAGTCGTCACTCCAGTCAGTCCCTCAGTTCAGTCAGTCCACCTCAGTCCAGTCATGTCAGTCAGTTTTTTACTGTGTGTGGGTGTGTGTGGGGTGTGGTGGGTGCGTGTGTGTGTGTGTGGGACGTGTGTGGTGTTACTCACAGTGGAAAGATTTGCCACTTCCAGGTCCTGGTCTGTTTGTACAGGACATAGCAGCACAGCTTGGCATGACGAGGTGATAACACAGCCAGACAGCAAGCACAACTTGGCATGACGAGGCGATAACACCAGATAGACAGCAATGCGAGCCACAGAAACAAGGCTTTGTTTTGGTTACGACAAGATGGCGGACAGTTGGAACCAGTGCTGAGCCAGGCTTCCGCGATCCATGTTATATAGATCAGTGGGTGAGAGAGGCAAGACGGGGCGGGAAATATTGGGAGAAAATTTTGGCGGGAAATTTTGGCGGGAAACAGTGGCGGGAAATATTGGTTGTGTTGGTATGCATAATGTTTGTATTACTGCTGGCTTGTGGGGACTCGTAAAAGCTGCCCCAGAGAGAGAGAGAGAGAGAGAGAGAGAGAGAGAGATTGAATGATATATTTATTAGCTTTTTTTAGATATTATTATCATACAGCTATAATGATCACAAGCCTTGGTCTATTGAGAGAGAGAGAGAGAGAGAGAGAGAGAGAGAATATATATATATATATATATAAATGTTTTGTTTCTGAGTAATGCTTGTAAGAGGAGACTAGCGGCTACTAAGACTTCTTCACAGCCTCAGCACACATCCCGCCAAGGCCTTCAGAGCGGCCTTGGTATGGTGGCGTCGCCTTTACGATAACACCGGGCTGTGGGGCCAAACACTGTTATTGTGTGCGTCGAGATCAGAGATGTGTCACGTCCAGATCTTTCCTTGGCTATATATAATCGTCTGTTGTTAGCCATAAAAATACGAAAAATAACTTAACATACCAAATTAGCCAGTGGTCAAGGTTAGTAAACAGGTCCTATTTATAGACATTTTTGCTTATCTATAATAATATAAGCGAAAGTGTGTGTGTCTGTGTGTGTGTGTGTGTGTGTGTGTGTGTGTGTGTGTGTGTGTGTGTGTGTGTGTGTGTGTGTGTGTGTGTGTGGTATAGGTTCCGCCCCCCGTGGCGGAATCCCATCATATACCACATTTTTGGAACCAGGTTGACCAGGGGAAGGTTTTAAGCCCACTTATGAGATGATCCGATCACTTTCTTTTTTTTCTTTTTTTTAGCAGCCTATTAGCGATAATTGTGAAAAAAAAAGTGGGTTGCGAGAATTGAGGAAACCTTGATGTAGGGTGATGGGTAATGGTGAGTGAATGGGTGGGGTGATGGGTAATGGGTGTGGGTGATGGGTGAGTGAATGGGTGGGGGGTGATGGGTGATGGGTGAGGGAATAGATGGGGGGTGATGGGTAATGAGTGTGAATGGGTGTGTGGTGATGGGTAATGGGTGAGTGAATGGGTGGGGGGTGATGGGTAATGGGTGAGTGAATGGGTTGGGGGTGATGTGAATGGGTTGGCGTTTAATACATACATTTCTACATCCATGATTTCAAGAAAGTTAGAAGGGGCTATCTGGAGAGTCTGTGTTTGGTGGGCCTTCGGCCACCAAACACAGGTGGTGGGCCGAAGGCCCACCGATAGCCCTCCGCAGGAGCTAGCCAAAAAGTCCGCCGGAGGGCGGCTTTGCGGCTAGTATTCAATAAAACGTCTAAGGGTATAAATTACAAGGAAATTCTTTCCTGCCTCAAGGGGTTTAAGCACATGTGGTCCCCGGGTAAATGGAGAGAGAGAGAGAGGGGGAGGAGAAAAGGAGAGAGAAAAGGGAGAAGAGAGAAAAGGGGAGAGGAGGAGGAGGAGGGAGAATAGGAAAAAGGGACCTCGTGTGTGTGTGTGATCCCAAGTGTTTTTAATCCCACTTTTTTGCCCACTCTGTGTGTGTGTGTTGGTGTGGTGGTGTGTGTGTGTGGGGTGGTGTTGTGTTGTTGTTTTGCGCGCGCGCCATCCCAGGCCCAGAATTCCCCTTGTCCCGCAGAGAAACCCCCCCTTGTCCGCCACTTTAGTTGTGGTGGGGCCCAAAACCCGCGGCGCCCACGCGTTTGGGTGTAGTGCTTGAAGGTGGTGTGTGGTGTGTGGTGGTGTGTGGGTAGTATTATGTGTGTGGGGTTTGTGTGTGTGGGGTTATGTATGTGGTGTTTTTGTGTGTGTGTGGTGTTGTGGTGTGGGTGTGTGTGTGTGTGTGTGTGTGTTGTGTTGTGTGTGTGTAAGTAATAAGTAAATTTTTTTGCTATATAAACATAAAAAAAGCACAACTTTTAATAAACATAAAGCAAGTGTCTGTCGAGCCGCAGCTGATGACAGGCAGATACAATTACTAGAGGTGCTTTCAACATGCCCTAAACCCTCCCTATAGAAAAATTTATCCTTGAAGTACTTTTTATGAATAGTAGTAAAAACAAAAAAATAGTGATTAAATTATGTGTTTTTACATAACTTTGCAAATCAATAAAATAATAATAAATAAAATTAAAATAATAATAATGTGTTTGTTTTTTCAAAGGTTATCTCTTTTTAAAAATCCCTGCTAAAAAATTCGAAAATATAAAATTCTTTTATCTCTTTTTAAGAAATAAAATATATAAATGTGTGTGTGTGTGTGGTGTGTGTGGTGGTGTGTGTGTGTGTGTTTTTGTTGTGTGTGCTTTTGTGTGTGTGTTGTGTGCGTGTGTTGTGTGTGGGTGTGTGTGGGTGTGGGGTTGGGGTGTGTGTGTGTGTGTGTGTGTCGCTATTAAACGAGTACAATAAATAAACAAAAAAACTGTTTTTTGTGTGTGTGGATTCCCTTTAAATCGTGTCTTTTAACCAGGGGAAAATTTTGTTGATCTGACCCTTCATTAAATTTTTGAGAACCCGCTTCTCACATCTTTCCCCTTTTTCTCTCTCTCTCTCCCCCTTTTCTCTCTCTCTCTCTCTCTCTCTCTCCTCCTTCTCTCTTCTACTCTCTCTCTCTCTCTCTCTCTCTCTCTCTCTCTTGACCTCTCACTGCTCTCACAAAAAATCCACAGGAAGAACTCTGATATATAAGCCGCCTCTTTACTATTTGTTTTCTCTCCCCTTTTCCTCTACCCCCCCCTTCCCCTCTCCCTTTTCCCCCCTCTTCTATCCTCTCTCTCTCTCTCTCTCTCCTCTCTCTCTCCTTCTCTACCGCAAAAGGCATGATAAAATAAACAAAACACACACACACATACACAACACACCACACGCACACACTCACCACACACACACACACACACACACCCCACACTCACCACACACCACACACACCCCCACCACACAACACCACACACACTCACACTCACAAAACAAACACACATGCACAAACACACACCACACACACCCGTAATCTCGCCCAGTAAATGACCCCTTTTAAGTGGCCACAAATGCAGGGGAACAACAAGAGATCACTGACCCTGTCTACCCTGTCCAGTACCCTTCCACCACCCCCCCCACCTGCCTACCCCTGCCATACCCTTCCCCACTACCCCTCCATACTACCCTGTCCCCCCCCACACCTAGCTACCCTGCCATACCCTTCCCTCACCACCCCCGTCACTACACCTTCCAAATCCCCCATACCCCCCCCCCCCCACAGTATCTACACCCGCTTACACCCTGCCGACCCTTCCTCCCACCCCCGTCCCTACACCTTCCAAATACCCTGTACCTTCTCTTGTCTGAATTATCTTTACTTAGCATTCTTTCCTCTTCCCTTCTTTCCTTCTTTTTCCCTCCTCCCACACAAAAAATTAAGAAAAGGAGTACTGGCTATGGGGGGGTGGGGGTGGTGGTGGTTATGGGGGGTGGTGGTGGTGGGTTTTGGTGGTGGTGGTGGTGGTGGTTATGGTGGTGGTGGTGGTGGTGTGGTGGTTATGGTGGTGGTGGTGGTGGTGGTGGTTATGGTGGTGGTGGTGGTGGTGGTGAAGGAGAGAAAGAAGAAACGAAGAATGAGTTTTAAAGAGAAGTGTGTGTCAGAGAGAGAGAGAGAGAGAGAGAGAGAGGAGAGAGAGAGAGAGATCCTTCACCGTTGCTGGGGCGGTAAGAAAAAGCTGCCGCAAGCCGCCCGCACGCCCATATATGGCACGTTCATGGGAGGGAAGGGTAGAGGAATGATGAAAGAAGGAGGGAGGAAGGAGGAGGAAGAGGAGGAGGAGTTTTGTTTGAGGAAGAAGAAGGGAGAGGAGGAGGAGGAGGAGGAGGAGGAAGACGAAGACGTGTAGGATGAGGAAGGGAAGAGGAGGAAGATTTGGAAGGTGGAGGGAGGAAAGAAGAAAGTTGTGGTATTTAGGAAGAGGAGAAGAAGAAGAAGATGATTGTGTAAGGAAGATTTTCGTGGGTCTCTTCTTGATCATCAGGTTTTGTCCTCCTCCTCCTCCTCCTCCTCCTTATAAGAAATCTCACCCTGCCTCTATAACCTCAATATAATTATCTGCTCTATTCATTACCGCACCTTTCCTTCTCATTAATTATTATAGCACACACACACACACACACACACACACCACACACACACACACACACACACACACACACACACACACACACACACACACACACACACACACACACACACACACACACACACACACACACACACACACACACACATAAACGTCTACACTTCACTTGAAAACATCTTGGTGAATTAAATCTATTAAATCGAATAAAAAAATAAATTCTTCAGCGGAATTGCCTCAAGTGCGTCAGAAAGGAGTTGTAAATGCAAGCAACAACAGGAGAGAGAGAGAGAGAGAGAGAGAGAGAGAGAGAGAGAGAGAGAGAGAGAGAGAGAGAGAGAGAGAGAGAGAGAGAGAGAGAGAGAGAGAGAGAGAGAGAGTTAAAGGGCAGTGATGTATAAATAAGTGTAGATGAATTAGAAACAAAGTGACGTAGATGTGAAGATACAAAGAATTAATGACGTCACTGAAAACAAGGAAAAATAGTAAAAGGAAAAGAAAATGTTCAAAGTATATATAAAAAAAAAGATGAGACGAGTATATAAGACAAAAAGTGATGGAGAAATGTGTGAAAATATACAGAATAACGTGAACTAGAATGAATACTAGATGAATGACGTCAGTGAATACAAATGGAAGAAGTGTAGAAGAGTGAAAGGGAGAAAAAAACCAAAGCTAAAAGTAAGACAAAAGACCAAGATAGATAGCTACAAAAAGTGATGGAAAAATGTATGAAAATGAAATAGAAGAATCAATAGAAGGGGATGATGAATAAGGAAAGAATTATGTAGGTAAGTGAAAAGAAAAGGACGAAGCGTAGGTAGTAGAAGAGTAAAAGGGGAGAAATGGCAAGGGGGAAAAAGAGAAAAAAAAAAAAAAAAAAAAAAAAAATAATAATAAAATAATAATAATAATAATAATAATAATAATAATAAATAAACAAATAAAATAAAATAAAATAAAATAAAATAAAATAAATAAATAATAAGACGAATTATATACGCAAAAGTGATGGCGAAATGTATGAGACTAGAATACTGATTGAAGGTAAATAATAGAAGAAGAAAAATATTGAGGAAAAACCGAGAATACGAGGAAGAAGCAAGTGATAATGCCTACTGTAAAAGTGAATGAAGCAAAACGAGTCAAGAAGAATAATTGATTGACAGGAAAAAACGACTTAAGTGAATGAATTATAGCGGTGGTAGAAGGGGAGGGAGTGGTGGTGGTGGTGGTGGTAGTGGTGGTGGTGGTGGTGGTAGAAGGGGAGGAGGGGAGTGGTGGTGGTAGTGGTGGTGGTGGTAGAAGGGGAGGAGGGGAGTGGTGGTGGTGGTGGTGGTAGAAGGGGAGGAGGGGAGTGGTGGTGGTGGTGGTAGAAGGGGAGGAGGGGAGTGGTGGTGTTGGTGGTGGTGGTGGGTGTGTGGTGATGCAAAACAGGACACCACCCACCTTGTTGCAACATCTTGAATGACATAGTTAGAGCGGTGTCCAATCCCTAGGCGCTGACTGGCTAACGTGAATTGGGTGGTTAACCCCTTCACGCCCAGATCTTTCCTTTGCTATAAAAAATGGTGTGTTTTCGAGCCAAATAATTACGAAAAGTACCTGAATATACCAAATTACTTAGTGGACAAGGATACTAAACAGGTCATATCTATAAAATATTGCTTATAGTCACTAAAAATCGTCTAATGGTACCCAAATTACAATGGAAATTACGTTCTGGGCCTCAAGGGGTTAAAGTATAGATTATTATTACTATTACACTTGCCTTATTAGCAATATATATTGGGACCATTAGATAATTGTAATGTTTAATTCCCTAGTGAAATATTCTGTTCCGGTGATCAATTTCTGGTTACCTGCCGACTGTTTCTTATTTTCTCACAAACAAAAAGGGAAAAAGAGAGAGAGAGAGAGAGAGAGAGAGAGAGAGAGAGAGAGAGAGAGAGAGAGAGAGAGAGAGAGAGAGAGAGAGAGAGAGAGAGAGAGAGAGAGAAAGGAGAGTGGTAAAGAAAGCTAAATAAAGGAGAGGAATAAGAGAAAGGAGAATATAGAAATGGGAACAGGGAGAAAAAAGACAGTAATATAGACAAGACAATGAGAGAGAGAGGAGAGAGAGAGAGAGAGAGAGAGAGAGGAAAAGGTAAAAAGGGGGAAAAATGTCAAGTATTTCGTGATGAAAAAACTTGTAAAAGGTAAAAAAAAGGTTGAAAAAAAGAAAGACAGATACTTGTACTAAATAAACTAATGGACAAAATATAGGAAGCTGATCACTGCGCTGGTCTTTAAGGTTACTTTCTATGTATTATAAAATTTAAAAGTTTTTTTTTTTTTGGCTTCATCTATCCATGTATCTATCAATTTATTTAGTTGGTTAGTTACCGTAGATAACAGTAAAGTCGCCAGGACAACGTTTCTTTTTTATTTACAGGCGTGTGGTGGCGTTAATCTACATGCATGATTTCAGGAAAGTTAGAAGGGGCTATCTGGTGAGTCTGTGTCATTTTGTGTCTTCATCTGTGTCATATTATGGCTATAAATGAACAAATTACAAAAAATTAAACCGAGTGGCGACGTTGATAACGGGCTACACTAAGGTCGCCATCCAGTGTTTATGTTCTGAGTGTCCTCCCGCCGTCGTCGTCGCCCGAAAAAAAAACGAGTAGGGAAATTTGAAACCTTCTATACTTGCAGATACAAAACATAAAACAACGCTGAAACAGGGTAGATTATACAGTCATGATATAAACTACTGTATATCATCTTCAGTGGCACATACACAGCAGTAGTGATGCTATCATTCGTAATATATGGCGGCTGGCGACATTATTGCAGCTGGCGACTAAAGTGTTATCTAGGGTAGTTAGTTAGTTAGTGAGTTGATTATCTATCTATTTATCTATCTATCTGTCTATCTAACTATCTATCTATCTATCTATCTATCTGTCTATCTGTCTATCTATCTATCTATCTATCTATCTGTCTATCTATCTATCTATCTATCTATCTATCTATCTATCTATCTATCTATCTATCTGTCTATCTATCTATCTATCTATATGCTATCATGTATCATATCTCATTTAAATTCCTTGCCACAGTATAAGAAAGAACTGATAGCGTTCATTGATATAGATTTTAAAGAATAGAACAGGCAAGTATGCTTGTGTAGCTACCATGTATAAGAGGTTGAGGAGGATCGTGGCAGCATCTGAACATCTTGCCAAAACTTAGTGTCAGGCGAGAGACTTAACCCCTTGAGGCCCAGAACGTAATTTCCATTGTAATTTAGCCACCATTAGACGATTTTTAGTGAATATAAGCAATATTTTATAGATATGACCTGTTTAGTATCCTTGTCCACTAGTTAATTTGGTATATTAAGTCACTTTTCGTAGTTTTATGGCTAACAACAGACGATTTTATATAGCCAAGGAAAGATCTGGGCGTGAAGGGATTAAATTCCCTCACTCTCGCTTCCTCTCCCTTTCTTCTGCCTCAGATGCACGAAGAGACAAATAAACACAAGAGACTGTGAGACTAAATTGACTAAATACACTTTACTAGCAATCCCACAGTCCAAAGTCCATAGTTCCCAGTCATTTAGTCCCCTTGTTTCCAGTTGACAGCCCCAGTCCCCCAGTTTCCAGTTCCCAGTCTCCCAGTCCCCAGTCCCAAGTCCCCAATCCCCCTAGTTTCCAGCCCCCAGTCCCCCAGTTTCCAGTTCCCAATCCCTTAGTTTCCAGTTTCCAGTCCTTAGTCCCTCAGTCCCTTAGTTTCCAGTTGCCACTCCCCTAGTTTCCAGTTTCCAG
>JACEEZ010011646.1:35000-71141 GCA_016584305.1 Chionoecetes opilio
TTTATGAATGGACTGAATGAGAGGCTTTAATGGCCCCTTCTTCTTCTTCTTTATCTTGTGACCTTTGACGCTTAGTATCGCTTCATAGGTCCTCTTCAACTTCGTCTCCTTAATTAACAAATTTGTCAACTCTTCCCTAGTCTATTTCACCTGGGATGCTTTACATTTTCATTAGTTTTCGCACTTTTTGGTCCTTAAACTAACATCCTAATTCATTGTCTCCACCAACATGCAAGACTCGAAACATACACCTACGTTTTGCCATCATACACAGGAACTACCACGTGTAGGTCTCACGGCCTCTTGTAGCTTCCTTATGAGTTATGTTCTTATGTTCTTATGTTTTCTGCAAGTGTCGTGAGCCGCGTCGCTACCACAGTCTGCCTTGCAATCCTGTGAATCATCACGTTTTCTCACACACCCTCGCCAGCCACAATACAACAGTTTGCCCTGAAAATCAACCCTTTCTCTTATTTTGGCCTTCACTATGGAGATTAAAGCAATTATTGGAATGACTAGTTATTTACAGACATTAGTAGCTGACTGTTACTCTGCCTCGGGTAAGTCATCGTGTTTGCAAGGAGGTAATAGCTGTCTTATTCCATGCGTGTGTGCAGGCCCACCGAGGGGTGGGGTCTGCCGGGGATTTGCCCCGGGGCCCATGGGGTTCTGGGGGGGCCCCATGGGGTTTTTGGGGGCCCATTGAGGCTTTGATGGGCCCATAGGACCCATCAAACATAGAGGGCTTGCTTGCAGAACTGACAGATCTCCGAAATAACTGAAAATCTATGTGGAATGAAGCAAAGCTAGTTGCTTCAAACCTGGACATCAAGGTGACACTGTATCGTGGTCGTGGTAAAGCAGCTGGACCTAAACGCAAAAGAAGATTTCATGACGATGGTGATGGCACAGCAGTTCAGATTTATCAGAACAAAATGAATCAGTAGTGATGCTATGATTCATAATATATGGCGGCTGGCGACATTAGTGCAGGTGGTGACTATAGTGTTATCTACGGTACTACTACTACCACCACAACTACTACTACTAGTATTACTATACCGTGACTATGATAATACGTGTTTACATACGTGCTGTGTGGCTACTATTACTTCTACTACTACTACCACCACTACTACTACTACTACTACTACTACTACTACTACTACTACTACTACTACTACTACTATTACTACTACTACTACTACCGTAGATAACACTAAAGTCGCCAGGCCAAAGTTGTTTTCTATTTACAGACGTCTAGTAACGTTAATACTTACATTTCTACATTCATGATTTCAGGAAAGCTAATTATGGCCGGTTCCCACTAGCCCGCAAGGCTGATTCACACTATACGTAATATTATTAATATTAATATTAAAATTATACGACCGCCGTTACCGTACACCGCCCAACAACGACGTCACAAAAAAAGTCGACCGTACCGCTGTACGGCTGCCGTACAAAATTAAAATCAAGTCA
This sequence comes from Chionoecetes opilio, assembly GCA_016584305.1. Taxonomy (NCBI): domain Eukaryota; kingdom Metazoa; phylum Arthropoda; class Malacostraca; order Decapoda; family Majidae; genus Chionoecetes; species Chionoecetes opilio. Next base: position 36,483 of record JACEEZ010011646.1, read on the forward strand.
TATCTCCCGTTCGGCAGTGTCCGCTCGAGCGGAGGTGCAAACTGTGCCCGGTTACCACTACGACCACTCAAGCGGTGATGATGGTGACGTCATTGTTGGGCGGTGTACGGCAACGGCGGCCGTAGAAGCGGGCTACCGTAGATAACAGTAAAGTCGCCAGGACAACGTTTCTTTGTTATTTACAGACGTGTGGTGGCGTTAATATTTACATTTCTACATCCATGATTTCAGGAAAGCTAGAAGGGGCTATCTGGAGAGTCTGTCATTTTGTGTCTTCATCTGCGTCATATTAGGGCTATAAATGAACAAATTATAAAAATAAAACTGAGTGACGACGTTGTTATACCTACTACAGTAAAATCGCCAGCTAGTATTTTAACCCAACAGTTGAGTCGCCACTCTGGGGAATTCAGGGAAATTAGAGGTAAAGTAAAAAAAGTCTCTATAAATTAATTGCTGCGGAAGTTGAAATGGCAGTCTTGTGTAATAAACAAAAAATTGCTCGCTTGCCCAACGTGAAACAAATTTACATCAAGTTTTGAAAATTTGGCAATCTTTTGTGTCATGGCGACTTGACTGACTACGTAGTCGTGCCGCCAAGAAAGGCTTGAGAAGCATCAATGCGCAATCAGTTATATTTGCAGAATACAAAGATACAACAACGCGAAACAGGGTAGATTAGTCGTCTATGATATACTCTGTGTATCATCTCATGCACATCAATCGTAGTGATGCTATAATCGAATATGGACGGTGGCGACATGATGAAGTGGCGACTTGACTGTTTACGGTATGAAAACCGGCCTTAGAAGGGTCCATGGAGAGTCGTCATTTGTATACTTATCTGTGTTATATTATGGCAATAATAATAGATACAAAATATCAAAGATGGCGACACATAGGTCGCATCATGTTTATGTCGAATGTCCCGCCGTCGTCGTCGCGTGAAAAAAACGATAGGAATTTGAACCGTCTATACTTCAGCTACAAAGCATAAACACTGAAACAGGTAGAAATACAGTTGATATAAATACTGTTTCATTCATGCACTCAATCAGTATGTGCTATAATTGATATTTGAGCGGCTGGCGCATTGGCAGGTGGCACTAAAGTGGTATCTACGGCATGCCCTACTACGCACACTACTATCTACTACTACTACTACTCCTACTAGCAGGGCCATGATGACTATATCTATTACTACTATAGTTGTTTTGTGTTATTATGTTACCCCTGGCTGGTACAATGGTCAGGCGTGGCCCTGCTACGCGGGACCATGCTGCCACGCCACCGCCTGGTCCTGGCGTAGCAGGGGCCATGGGCTGCCACGCCACCCCTGGTCCCGGCGTAGCAGGGGCCATGGGGCTGCCACGCCACCGCCTGGTCCTGGCGTAGTAGGGGCCATCTGGCTGCCACGCCACCGCCTGGTCCTGGCGTAGCAGGGGCCATGGGGCTGCCACGCCACCGCCTGGTCCCGGCGTAGCAGGGGCCATGGGGCTGCCACGCCACCGCCTGGTCCTGGCGTAGCAGGGGCCATGGGCTGCCACGCCACCGCCTGGTCCTGGCGTAGCAGGGGCCATGGGGCTGCCACGCCACCGCCTGGTCCCGGCGTAGCAGGGGCCATGGGGCTGCCACGCCACCGCCTGGTCCTGGCGTAGCAGGGGCCATGGGGCTGCCACGCCACCGCCTGGTCCTGGCGTAGCAGGGGCCATGGGGCTGCCACGCCACCGCCTGGTCCCGGCGTAGCAAAGGCCATGGGCTGCCACGCCACCGCCTGGTCCCGGCGTAGCAGGGGCCATGGGCTGCCATGCCACCGCATGGTCCCGGCGTAGCAGGGGCCATGGGCTGCCACGCCACCGCCTGGTCCCGGCGTAGCAGGGGCCATGGGCTGCCACGCCACCGCATGGTCCCGGCGTAGCAAGGGCCATGCTGCCACGCCACCGCCTGGCACCAGCCCGCACACCACTCCACTACCACTACCACTACCACTACTACACTAACTACTACTACTACTACTCGATACTACTACTACTATCACTACCGTACTACGTGGAGCCCGCTACGCCGGACATGCTGCACCTATCGCATGGTCCCGTAGCAGGGGCGGTGCAGCACCATGGTCCCGGCGTAGCAGGGACCATGGCTGCCACGCCCACGCATGGTCCCGGCGTAGCAGGGGCCATGGGCTGCCACGCCACCGCTGGTCCGGCGTAGCAGGGCCATGGGCTGCCACGCCACCGCTGGTCCCGGCGTAGCAGGGGCCATGGGCTGCCACGCCACCGCCTGGTCCTGGCGTAGCAGGGGCCATGGGCTGCCACGCCACCGCCTGGTCCTGGCGTAGCAGGGGCCATGGGGCTGCCACGCCACCGCCTGGTCCCGGCGTAGCAGGGGCCATGGGCTGCCACGCCATCGCATGGTCCGGCATAGCAGGGGCCATGGGCTGCCACGCCACCGCATGGTCCGGCGTAGCAGGGGCCATGGGCTGCCACGACACCGCATGGTCCCGGCGTAGCAGGGGCCATGGGCTGCCACGCCACGCATGGTCCCGGCATAGCAGGAGCCATGGGCTGCCACGCCACCGCATGGTCCCGGCGTAGCAGGGCATGGCCACGCATCGCTGGTCCGCGTAGCAGGCCAGCTCCCACGCCACCGCATGGTCCCGGTGTAGCAGGGGCCATGGGCTGCCACGCCATCGCATGGTCCCGGCGTAGCAGGGGCCATGGGCTGCCACGCCACCGCATGGTCCCGGCGTAGCAGGGGCCATGGGCTGCCACGCCACCGCATGGTCCCGGCGTAGCAGGGGCCATGGGCTGCCACGCCACCGCATGGTCCCGGCGTAGCAGGGGCCATGGGCTGCCACGCCACCCCCTGGTCCCGGCGTAGCAGGGGCCATGGGCTGCCACGCCACCGCCTGGTCCCGGCGTAGCAGGGGCCATGGGCTGCCACGCCACCGCCTGGTCCCGGCGTAGCAGGGGCCATGGGCTGCCACGCCACCGCCTGGTCCCGGCGTAGCAGGGGCCATGGGACTGCCACGCCACCGCCTGGTCCCGGCGTAGCAGGGGCCATGGGCTGCCACGCCACCGCCTGGTCCTGGCGTAGCAGGGGCCATGGGGCTGCCACGCCATCGCATGGTCCGGCGTAGCAGGGGCCATGGGCTGCCACGCCACCGCATGGTCCCGGCGTAGCAGGGGCCAGGGGGCTGCCACGCCACCGCATGGTCCCGGCGTAGCAGGGGCCATGGGCTGCCACGCCACCGCCTGGTCCCGGCGTAGCAGGGGCCATGGGCTGCCACGCCACCGCCTGGTCCCGGCGTAGCAGGGGCCATGGGGCTGCCACGCCACCGCCTGGTCCCGGCGTAGCAGGGGCCATAGGCTGCCACGCCACCGCCTGGTCCCGGCGTAGCAGGGGCCATGGGCTGCCACGCCACCGCCTGGTCCCGGCGTAGCAGGGGCCATGGGCTGCCACGCCACCGCCTGGTCCCGCCGTAGCAGGGGCCATGGGCTGGCACGCCACCGCGCTGGGCCGACAGAGCCTGTCCATCCTGGTCACGGCAGGAACTGTCGGCCCAGCGGGGGACAGGGGTGTTGGGGCTCAGACGGACGACGACCCGACGCGACGCGCTGCCCGCCCACGCTAGGTTCAGGCACGCAACTATTTATATAATTTGCATTAATTATCATGTATAGAATAACTTTACGTAAACTGTACGTACGTTTACTGTACGTAAATGTCGAACCGGTTAACCACAGAATGGCGCGCCAATGGTCTATCCACTCGACCATCGGGACGGACGGTGTGTTGTGTGTGTGTGTGTGTGTGTGTGTGTATGTGTGTGTGTAGGTGGATACTAATGATACGTTGTATATTCATCTACATCCTGAAATCATGTCATCACGCAGTTTAAAGGCCGTTGTTATGATTACTTTGGTGAATGGTGGAGGTGGTGGTGGTAGTAGTGGTAGACTGTGTGTGTCTTGCCTGAGTGTGTGAGATTCACAGGAACTACCACGTGCTGCTGTCTGTCTTCGCCCGAAGAAAAAAAACGAGTCGCGAAATTTGAAACCGTCTATACTTGCAGCTACAAAGCATAAAACAACGCTGAAACAGGGTAGATTATACAGTCATGATATAAACTACTGTGTATCATCTTCAGTGGCATGGTATTGAGACTATTGACTCCCTACTGAATGCCTGGCGACCTATTTTTAGGAAAGTATCTAAGTGCCAAATGTTTACATGTTTGGCTTACTGACCTATTGTTTAGTTATTAGCCTTTAAACCCCAAAGCCTATCCCATATTTGTCATCAGCTCAGTTCAGTTCAGTCGTGGGCGCTAGTCTGGCCTTTTTCATCGGCACTCCCTGACGTGTTTCTTATCGCTGTCTGGGTCTTTAATTAGTTGTCTTCTCTTATTCTGTATTTTAGTTTCTTTCTCTTTCTTTCCTCTTATTTTCTCTGGTTATCCAAAAACTATTGATTGTTCTATTTGCTTCTTTCATATTCCCATCTCCAAACAAATACTCGAAACAAATACTCATACAGCCAGATACAATAGTCTCCCCCTAATATAGACTCGGTGTCGATGGTTTTCTCTTATCCCGCGCCGCAGATTATATCCAGGGGGACTAAATTATAGAGCATTGTTACCCTGGTTCGAGGGCTTATCGGGTTCGGGTTTCACGTCTTGATAGCGGACCCGAAGACGAGGGTGGCGTATTTTTTCCATGATATTTTTACACGCGCTGTAGTCTGATAGCTTGGCGAGTGTGTTAATTTCTCACGTCCTGTGCTGGGGTTCATTTAGGATAGAGTTACGTCCTGACAAAACCCTTGGTTCACCGATCCCCTTATGGCCTGTGCGCGGTTTTGTAACTTGTGCTGATGATATGAAGTTACAGTTTGAGCCTTCAAGAAGTAATTTATGTCAGTTTTGAACATATAAGAAGTAATTTAGGTCAGTTTGAACCTCTGAAGAAGTCATTTAGGTCAGTTTTGAACCTTAAAGAAGTAATTTATATCAGATTTGAACCTTTAAGTAATTTTATGTCAGTTTTGAACCTTAAATAAGTCATTTAGATCAGTTTTGAAACTTAAAGAAGTAATTTAGGTCAGTTTTGAACCTTTGAAGATGTAATTTAGGCTGTTAAGTCGTGTAATTTCTCTCCAATAACACCATTTAGGCTACAGGAGATGACATTGTATTGTGATTAATTTTACTGTGGCATTTTACGTCTCCTATAATTCTTGAGACACATGAGTTCCCTTGGTTGACGGAGAGACGCGGAGTGAAGGGAGGCCCAGAGAGAGAGAGAGAGAGAGAGAGAGAGAGAGAGAGAGAGAAGGAGAGAGAGAGAGAGAGAGAGAGAGAGAAAAAAAAAGGATGGAGAAAAAAGAAGAAAAGGAAAGAAAAAAAGAGAAAGAGAGAGAAGGAAATAATGAGAAAGTAAGAGAGAGAGAGAGAGAGAGAGAGAGAGAGAGAAAAAAAAAAGGATGGAGAAAAAAGAAGAAAAGGAAAGAAAAAAAGAGAAAGAGAGAGAAGGAAATAATGAGAAAGTAAGAGAGAGAGAGAGAGAGAGAGAGAGAGAGGAGAGAGAGAGAGAGAGAGAGAGAGAGAGAGAGAGAGAGCCTGGGGTGTCTCGTCATCGTCCTGGGAATCGTCTATCCAAAGGACGAAATTTTCCCAGGAAGCTAAAGGGTAGGAGGAGAGTGGTGTAAATTAATTAAGACTTATAGAAAACTGATACGTGGTTCCTAAACTTTTTATTTGTGTTTATTTATTAACACCTTGAGACCCAGAACGTAATTTCTATTGTAATTTGGCTACCATTAGACGATTTTTAGTGAATATAAGCAATATGTTATAGATATGACCTGTTTAAGACTAACTTTTTTGTCGACTAACTAATTTGGTATATTAAATTACCTTTCGTAATTTTATGGTTATGAAGTGGTGTTGATGATGACGGTGGTAGAAAGACTGTAACGCCTGTAAGTAGTGGTGGTGGTGGTGGTGGTGATGTAAGTCATACACCTACAATTAAAACAAAACACCTACAATTAAAACAAAAAATGTCTCTAGACTCTTAAACATCTCTAGACTCTTAAACACCTACAATTAAAACAAAAAATGTCTCTAGACTCTTTATTAGTGTTTAATACTTCTGTATTCCTATTCTGTTTCTGTCTATACTTGTTACTTGTCCTTCACAATTAAGTCTTTGTCTCTTTTAGTGTTTTTCTTTACTTTTACACTTCACAGTCTACTGGCTAGTAATCACTAATCTAAGTAATCTACTAATCTTCCTCTTCCTCCTCCTCCTCCTCCTCCTCCCACTTCTTCTGGTTCAGCATGTGGAGGTTGGCAACTAATCACACACACGGCCAGCGTACACGCTCTCAATCCCAAGTTCCAGCACGCACTGACTGATCGTGACTGTGCTACACTTACTAACTACACTTGTGCTACAACTACGACTAATTGTGCTACAGTTTGGGGAGGCGGTAGCGGAGTGGTTAGCGTCTCCGACTGGCGTTCTAGGTGACCCGAGCTCGATCCCCGAAGAAAATCAAAGCCTTTCTGCATCGTCGAGTGGCCTAAGAACGCCCACATGCCCTGCCCATCAACTCTACCTTCGATTGCGAGTGCATCGTAGAACACAGGGGGGCGGCATGAGCCTCTAATCACAGGCGTCACTATAAGAATCCTGCCTGCGCCACCACGGGCGAGGACCAACCATCAGAGCCTTCAAGTGAACCTCCAGAGCCTACCATCCCAGCCCTGGGTCACCACTGCCTACAGGCGCTATAGGCACAAATGTATAAAAAAAAAACCGCAATTCTGCATTTTTTTCAGGCATCCGTAATTGCGCAATTCCGCAACCGAATTACCCATTCCGCAAGTTATTGCGATTGTGTTTCAAAATTTTGGCGGTCCGCAATTCGCAATTCCGCAATTTTTTCAGGCATCCGTAATTGCGCAATTCCGCAACCGAATTACCATTCCGCAAGTTGCGGAATTGCGGAATGCGGACTAAAATTGCGGAATGCCCACCTTTGATTAGTGGTGGTGATGATGGTAACGAGTAGTGTTGGTGTTGGTGGTGATGCGTAATGATGATGGTGATGATGAATAATGGTGGTGATGTAGGTGTTGAATGGTAATGGTTGAATGAGGGTAATGTAGGTGATGTGTGATGAGTCGTGGTGGTGATGGTGGTGATTATATAGTGTGACAAGTAGTGGTGATGCGTATAGTGGTGGTGATGCGTATAGTGGTGGTGATGAGCAGTGGGGGAGACAACAAGCACTCACACATGTCTCATCTTACACACCTGAGCCTCGCGGGGGGGGGGGGGTGAGGAGGCAAAGGGGGGGAGGATAGAAAAGGGGGGAACGAAGAGGAAAGGGGGGGTATGTGGAGGGTAGGGGGGGATGAGGAGGAAAGGGGGGAGTGAGAAGGCAAAAGGGGGGGTATGTGGAGGGGGGGTGAGAAGGCAGAAAGGGGGGTATGTGGAGAGTGGAGGACGGAGGGGGGGTGAGAAGGCAAAGGGGGGTGGCTATGTCAGATGTGTGTGGTGTTGTGTGTCGTTGGTCGTCGTGGCAATAAAACATGGCTTCACTTCACTCTGGACCTGTCGCCGCGTTTCTAGTCCTATCATGTGGCCATCCCTCCTATCCCAGCGGTCACCTCATTGTGCCTCATCATGTCACCTCATTCTTATAAATAACTCATGAACACCCGTCTCAAAACTACTACTTTTATTACTACTACTACTACTACTACCATCTACTAATACAAATACTACTACTACTATTACTACTACCCTTACTACTACTATTACTACGTACTACTACCACTACTAATACTACTGCTACCACCACCACCACCACCACCACCACCACCACCACCACCACCACCACCACCACCACCACTACTACTACTGCTACTACTACTACTACTGTACGATCATGTGACTCCAATTTTGAAAGAACTACAATGGCTGAATGTTAAACACAAAATAACTCACGACACAGGGGTCACTATGTTCAAGTATATGACCCATCTATATCCTAATCTGACTTTTCCAACTGTAGGGGACGTTACTGGTAGCACCACCAGACAGCGAGATCACCTGTACGTCCCTAAGACCAACACAGACATGGGGGCCAGATCTCTCTCTGTAAGGGGCCCCAAGTTATGGAACAGCTTCCCGTCGCTAGTTAAAGATGCTAACACCCTACAGTCTTTCAAAACTAAACTCAAACTTGTACTTCGGGATGGAAATGAATTTTAGTATAGAACTTTTTCTTTTAATGTATATAGTATATTCTTAGGTAGAAATATATGTACCTTTTATAATGATTTTACTTATATATTTGTTTTCTTTTAATAATGCTTTTATTCCTTTACTTTTTATTAGCATATTCTGTATATATATTTTAATATCGATTATTTTTCTATTTTACAATTTTATAATATTATATTTTTAATGTTTTAATGCAAAACTGTGTAATTTAATTTATGTAGCTATTATCTTGAAAATAATTGTATGTAACGAATAACCACTGCCGGTGGAAATAAAACTTTATTATTATTATTATTATACTGCTACTACTACTACTACTACTACTACTACTACTACTACTACTACTACTACTACTACTACTACTACTACTCATTATCCTCACCTCTGTATCCTACATTCTATCATCTCATCACCATCACTGTTGTCTCGTCCCTCTATTTTACCTACACATGTTTTCTCCTGTCTATATTTTCTTGTCTTTTTTCTTTGTCTTTTCTGTGTTCTCCTTCCATCTCTTTTATCACTTTGATCTCATTCCTCTATTTTACTTCCCAGGTAGTTTCTCTAGTCTGTATTTCCTTGATCTCTCTTTTCAAGGTCACTTATATTTTTTAGAGTACCTTACTGCTGAGAAACCAGAAATCTGACTCAGTTTATGTTTTTTTTTTATTTATCTATGTCTGCTATACTGTTTGCCTGTCTATGTATTTGTGAGTCAGTGGTCGTGTTAAGTGATATACTGACTACTACTATGTACAAGCTGTTAGGTATTTCTCCATACCACACTCTACTTATAAGGACACACGTATAGACATCACAGACTACAGAACCCACGTCTCCGCTTGGCTTGCCGCTCGCACCACAACGCTACCACGCCCCCGCCTCATCCTCCACTCCTGTCTCTGTTCCTGCCACCACAATACACTTCAATACACAAATATAGTACCACCTTTATAGTACCACCACCAAAATATAGTACATTAATTCAGCATAACAAATGGTAAACTCATCAAGAGGTGTATCAGGGGAAGTTCAGGTGAAGGTTTCTGGTCCACATAATACTCGCCTCACGGAACCAGATTGACGTATATGTACCCTTACTCTCCCTCCTCCTCCTCCTCCTTCTTCTTCCTCCTCCTCCTTCCAGTATTAGTCCATGGTATAGTAGCCTCTCATTCAGCCAGCCGTGAGTTCATTAAGTGATGCCAAGTTTACAGTTACTCCTCCGTCTTAAGGGTCATTCTTACACCGCGAAGCCGAGTGTCGGGTGTGGCCTAGTGACTCCCATCGCCCCCTCACCGCAGGACGGGAGGGTAAGGAGACCCGCGTGGGAATAAAACAGAAGCTTCTCACGCCGCCTAAAGAGTAAAGGTTGGTGCTGGGCCGCTGGTTCCTCCTGTGACAAACGACTCTGCAGCGCCGTGTAGTGCACATCACCGCCCCGCCCCGCGCCCTGCCCCAACAGCAGGCACCCTCACGAGGCGCGCGCACCCCTGGATTGCCGAGCAGAGTGGGGAGTGAGAGAGACGGTGCCCCTCCCATAAGAATATAAGAAAATAAGGAAGCTACAAGAGGCTCCAAGCATCACTCCCGGGCCGGATTGGTCTCTGAAAGTGTCTCGTGGATGTGAGGCAGTAAGACACATCTTGAGCCAAATAAGGCCAAGCCATATGAGCCAAGTAACAAAGTGACAGGACGTGTGTATCGTTGCCGGGGAACAGACAGGCAGGTATCCCAGGTGAAATAGCCAAGGGAAGAGTTGACAAGACTGTCAACTAAGGAGACGAGGTTTTAAGAAGACCTTTGAAGCGATACTAAGCGTCAAAGGTCACAAGAAGAAGAAAAAAGGAGTGTGGGTGGTAGGAGCGGCCCCAGCACTGCGCCGCGGTGGTCGGGGCGCCCCTTGCAGGATGACGCGCAACGTGCTGGTCTTCCCCTGGCGGCTCAAGTGGCACCTCGCACACCGCCTCCCCATCAAGGGCGGCACGGCGAGGGTTTGAGTTGCGTTATTACGTTGCGGCGCCTGCACGAGGAGCTCAGAGAAGAGTAGAACAGCGGCAACAGGAGGAGGAGGAAGGCTCAGGTTGTCCTCAGAGCGAAGGGCGTGTTTGACTTGCAAGCCGCGGCAGAGGCCTCGAGGACCGCTGGGACCACTGGGGGTCGGGGCCGCGCAGCTGTCCGCTCGGGTGGCCAATGCGTCGCGCCTCATGGGCCTCATAGTCATCTTAATCTGGCAACAAAATCGGAAGCTTCACTATTGGCACTGAAACAAAATCAAGATCAATTGACCATCTATCAATAAGTCAGTCAAGTCAGTTAAAAGTCAATTGATCTAGACAAAATGTATCTGGAAATTGAATTGGAGGGTAGGGGCGGGCGGTGCGGGGATCGGCCCACGCAGGAGGCCGAGGAGGAGGACGAAGAGCAGCGCAAGATGAGGCTGGACAGGCGGCCGGAGCGCGCTACGTCCAAGACGCGGCTGCTGCGGCGGAGGTACTACCGCGGCAGGAGCGCGAGTACCGAGAACCAGGTGAGTGGGTGGTGGTGCGGGGTGCTGACGTGAAATAGGGAAAAACTGGTTCACAAATAGGGTAGTAAATGATTGGAATGGACTCAGTAGACAGGTAGTTAGTGTGGAGTCATTAGGAAGCTTTAAAACGAAGCTAGATAATTTCATGGATGGGGATGAAAAGTGGATGTAGGTAGTGTTAAGTAACAGGAACTACCACGTGTAGGTCTCCCAGCCTCTTGTAGCTTAATTATTTTCTTTAGGTTTCTTCTTACCTATATTACTGACCTTTGCCTTTCGTCTCCACTGACCTGATTGGAGGAGCACGCCACTTTGACCTCGATCCACTTGTCAACGTCACTCAAAAACACAGCAAGGTTTTCATGTGGTGTTTGTATTGCAGTTATTATGGCGTAGGTAACGGGGGATGTGGTTCAGGCATCTTGAGACTTGAGTGTTCAAGCTATCAGGCCCCTGCCTCCCTGTACCCCTTTTTTCTCGCTCTGTTGATCTTTCTTCTCTCCTCATGAGAAGAGAAACATAAAACCGTAACATACATGAACAGACACTCGACAGTGCTATGAGACGGAAAACTGTACTGTGATACACATATTTGCTCCGCTAGAATTACCTCAGTCTCTTTAACGCAGATTTTAAAAAGAAATAGGGATGAAACTGTTCACAATATAGGGTGGTAGATGATTGGAATGGAATCAAGTCGTCAGTAGTTAGATTCGATCAATAGGAGTTTTTTATAAAGGAGGCTGGTAAATTTATAGATGGGATTACGGATGTAGTCAGTGTGTTAAGTAAAAGGATACTACCACGTGTAGGTCTTCCCATCTCTTGTAGCTTCCTTATTTTCTTATGTTCTTATGTTACTCTCTCTTGCTCCACCATCAATACAACCTCCCCTCTTCTCCTCTCCACCTCCACCCACTCCACCCCCCACCCACCCACCCTCACCTACCTACCTACCTACCTACCTTCCCTCTATCCTCGTCACGTGCCTCGACTCTCTATCACAAGCTCACCTGACGGGTCGGGAGAAATGTGTCCCGGCTCTCACGGGTGTCGGGTGAGGACGGTCGGCGCGGCGGGTTTGTTTTCGCCGCGCCAGGGTGGGCCAGCGCTACCCAGGCCCCCGGTGGCCCGCCTGAGGTAATGCCCCGCCACAAAGGGGTGATGGGCGGGGGGCATGTCTTGTGGTCACCCTATAGACTGTGTTTAAAAGGATTATGTTAATGGCTATCACGTGCCTTTATGATACCTCTTATAAAAAACAGCGATTTTGTTTGTTAAATATTGAAGCATACTGTAAAAGTAAAAAAAAATATATAACTACTTATAGTCACTCTTTCTGTCTCCTTTTCTCTCTGTTTGCCGTCTGTCTGGTCTGTTATGTTAACAGATATCACGTGCCTTTACGATACCTCTAATGTAAACAAACATATGCCTTAGAAATCTACTTATGAAAGCAGTTATGTTGTTTCTGTTATATATTGAAGCATTTTAGTCACTCTCTCTGCCTCTACTTTCCTGTCTGTCTGTCTGGCTGAAACTATGAATTGATCTCACGGTGTCTATTTCTTTCTTCTTCGAGGTAGCTACTCAGCGAATATTTTACTTGTGAAAACAGCGATTTTGTTTCTGTTATATATTGAGACATATTAATCACTCTCTCTGCCTCTACTTTCCTGTCTGTTTGTCTGTCTGTTTGTCTGTCTGGCTAAAACTATCCATTGATCGCACGGTGTCTATTTCTCTCTTCTTGGAGGTACTCAGAGTATATATTTAAAGCTTCGTGCAAGTTGTGTCGGCAGACTGCTAAAAAACCAACAAGGGTTTACCACGGGTGTTCAGCGTATACATTTATAGTTATATACCTATGCAAGCTGTGTAGCCAGACTGTGTTAACCCTTCCCTGCCTTCACGCCTAGATCTTTCCTTTGCCTTTCCTTCGTCTGTTATTAGCCACTAAGATTACGAAAATTTACTGAATATATCAAATTAGTTAGTCGAAAAGGATACTAAACAGGTCATAGCTATAAACTATTGCTTATATTCACTAAAAATCGTCTAATGGTGGCCAAACTACACCCGAAATTACGTTCTGGGTTTCAAGGGGTTAAAGGGGGGGGGGCTGAGCTCAAAGAGAGAGAGAGACAAGTGGGGCGTGGGAGCTGAAATATTTGTGGCTGTGAAGGTGGTGTTGGGTGACGAGCCTTCCCACGCCGCCCTTCACCTCTCACCTCTCCCAAAGTAACTTTATACTATATATATATATATATATATATATATATATATATATATATATATATATATATATATATATATATATATATATATATATATATATATATATATATATATATATATATATATATATACATATACATACACAAGTTACTTTGACCTCTCCCTTCACCTGTGTCCTGCGTGTGTGTGTGTGTTGTGGTGTGTGTGTGTGTGTGTGTGTGTGTGTGTGTGTGTGTGTGTGTGTGTGTGTGCATTGCTCGACCACGCCCACCTCCTCCTCTGTGACCCGTGTGTGTGTGTGTTGGGGGGGATCGGATATGGGATCGTCGATTTGTGCATTGCTATAAAAAAAATAAAAAAAAGCCCCCCCCCTCCTCTGTGACTCGTGGCTGTGTGTGTGTGTTGTTGTTGTTGTTGTTATTGTTGTTGTTGTTGTTGTTGTTGTTGTTGTTGTTGTTGTACTCATTGACATTAACTGTGGAGAGAATGCTGACAGGGTGGTGTAGACATATGGCTGACTGACTGACTGACTGACTGACTAGATACACCTGATACACCTGATATTTACCTATGGAAGAGGAAAAAGAGAGCTGCTTCGTGTGTGTGTGTGTGTGTGTGTGTGTGTGTGTGTGTGTGTGTGTGTGTGTGTGTGTGTGTGTGTGTGTGTGTGTGTGTGTGTGTGTGTGTGTGTGTTGTGTGTGTGTTTTGTTGTGTGTGTGTGTTGTGTGTGTTATGGGTGGGGCAGAGAGGATGGTGGGTTAAAATATCCCTAAATGATGAGCATAATCGTATTGCCCAACATGAAATGGTTTAAAATATCACCACATTTGAAATCCTGTTATAGGTCTATATGGTTTTAGTCCAATTATTATGTTATTGTGTTATTGTAGCGTGTTAATACTTAATAGCATGTGCGGCTGCCTAGTGTAATGTAGTGTTATGTTATGGTGTGTATTCTATTGTCATTGATGATTGTGTTAGTGCCGCCTCACGTGTTTGGGAAAAAAGGTCTTTGCCGCCTCACTTGTTTGGGAAAAAAGGTCTTTGCCGCCTCACTTGTTTGGGAAAAAAAGGTCTTTGCCGCCTCACTTGTTTGGGAAAAAAGGTCTTTGCCGCCTCACTTGTTTGGGAAAAAAAGGTCTTTGCCGGCTCACTTGTTTGGGAAAAAAGGTCTTTGCCGCCTCACTTGTTTGGGAAAAAGGTTTTTGCCGCCTCACTTGTTTGGGAAAAAAAGGTCTGCCGCCTCACTTGTTTGGGAAAAAAAAGGTCTTTGCCGCCTCACTTGTTTGGGAAAAAAAGGTCTTTGCCGCCTCACGTGTTTGGGAAAAAAGGTCTTTGCCGCCTCACGTGTTTGGGAAAAAAGGTCTTTGCCGCCTCTCGTGTTGGGGAAAAAAGGTCTTTGCCGCCTCTCGTGTTGGGAAAAAAGGTCTTTGCCGCCTCACGTGTTTGGGAAAAAAGGTCTTTGCCGCCTCACGTGTTTGGGAAAAAAGGTCTGCCGCCTCTCGTGTTGGGGAAAAAAGGTCTTTGCCGCCTCACGTGTTTGGGAAAAAAGGTCTTTGCCGCCTCACGTGTTTGGGAAAAAAGGTCTTTGCCGCCTCTCGTGTTGGGGAAATAAGGTCTTTGCCGCCTCACGTGTTGGGGAAAAAAAGGTCTTTGCCGCCTCACGTGTTTGGGAAAAAAGGTCTTTATGTATGAATTATATGTTTAATTGATTTAAATACTTATTAATCTATTTAGTAATGATTAATTTTGGCGTAGTAATTATTCTCCAATGTATGTTCATAAAAAGAAGCGTATGTTTTGATCTTACTCTGAGGATGAAGATCAAATTTTGTGGTGTAAAAGCTTATTATTCTGCTGTGGCTTATTTTCTTATGTTCTTATGTTCTTAAAAGTTGTCAGTGTGTTAATAGTTGTGTCTTTTGTTGCAGGTAAGATTGAAGGAAGGAAGGAAGGAAGGAAGAGGTGGGCGAGGCACGTGAGTATATTGAGGCATATGAGTTAAAAATCGAGGTGCTCTTCCCATAATGCATGTCCACTTCTCCTTTCTCTTCTTCCCTCCTCCTCCTCCTCCTCCTCCACCCGCAGATTTATGCCTCATTCACGAGTTAAGAGGCAAAGCACACACGTAATCAGGTGTGTTGTGTGTGTCAGGTGGTGTCACGAGGAAGAATCTGGGAATATTCAAGGGTTATTCTCCCACATGGATGGTACAGATCTCGTCCTCCATTCAAAACACTCCAATTTTTCCTCTCTTCCAATCAAAACACAAAGATGTTTTATTCAATCTCACAATTTCAAAGATGTTATACTGGTGGGGTTGACGATGGTGGTGGTGGTAGTAGTAGTGGTGACGGTGGTAGTGGTGACGGTGGTAGGTGGTGTGTAGTGTGTGTATGTGTGTATGTAGTGCATGTGTGTGCCGCCTTGTCGCTTCTGTTGTGCCCAGATAACGCGGTCCACTGCATCATTTTGTGGCCCGCGAGTCAACTTTTCTGACAGACAATTTGTATGACCCGCAGAGAGTGATGAACGCAGAAACAAGGTCGCTACTGATCTATAATAATATAAGCGAAAGTGTGTGTGCGTGTCTGTCTGTCCGCGATAGGTGCCGCCCCCAGTGCCCCAATCCCTCATATGGCACGGTTTTGGAACCAGCTCCACCAGGGGAAGGTTTTAAGCCCACTTATGAGATGATCCGATCACTTTTTTCTTTCTTTTTTTTAGCAGCCTATTAGTGAGAATTGTGAAAAAAAAGTGGGTTGCGAGAATTGAGGAAACCTTGATGTAGGGTGATGGGTAATGGGTGGGGTGATGGGTAATGGGTGAGTGAATGGGTGGGGGGTGATGGGTGAGGGAATAGATGGGGGGTGATGGGAAATGGGTGAGTGAATGGGTGTGTGGTGATGGGTAATGGGTGAGTGAATGGGTGGGGGGTGATGGGTAATGGGTGAGTGAATGGGTGGGGGGTGATGGGTAATGGGTAATGGGTGAGTGAATGGGTTGGGGGTGATGTGAATGGGTTGGCGTTAATACATACAATCATGATTTCAGGAAAGCTAGAAGGGGCTATCTGGAGCGTCTGTGTTTGGTGGGCCGAAGGCCCACCAAACACAGGTGGTGGGCCGAAGGCCCACCAATAGCCCTCCGCAGGAGCTAGCCAAAAAGTCCTCCCGGAGGGCGGCTTTGCGGCTAGTGCTATTGTTACGTCCCCAGCCACACTTCACCACACTGCAGCTCCTTGCTGCAAAAACATGCACAGTAAATATTGTGCAATACCTATCAATGTGCTTACTTCTCCCTTAAGAGAAGTTCTCCCGGGCCGGCTGGTTGGTAGCTAGATTTTCACTCCCCACACCTCACTCTCACAACCACACCTCACTCTCACAACCACACCTCACTCTCACAACCACACCTCACTCTCACAACCACACCTCTCTCACAACCACCAGGCAAATATTGACTCACTTCTCTATTTAACATATTATATATTTACACAATCATATATGTACATAAACAAAGAAATCAATCTATGATAGCCCTTTGATGTCTCAAACATCAATCCACCAATCACCATCTAACAGGGTACTCGCCACAGTTAAGCCCACACCATCACACACCATCAGGCTTACACGCCAGTCAACACAGCCACAAAGCACACACCAGGCTACACACCTCCGACACACACACACCTTACACCATCAGTCAATCATACACCAAGTCAATCACCAACTCAAGCACACAATTTACTTCCCTTGTACCACACTCAGTACAACACGTGGCCTATCCACGGAGCTTCCACACCCAGCCGCCAAGCTGTCCACCCGAAAAAAGGACCCCGCTCCACTTTCTATCCAGCTCATCAACATGCTCGCTTAATTTACGGGACCACAATCATATCACTCCACAGAAAATGTTTTTAGGGGTGACTAAGGGTAACACTATATATAAGGGATAGGAAGAGATAGGAGAGGAGACCAGAAGGAGATGATAGGACAGGACAGATAGATAGGACAATGAGTACAGGTTGTGAGAGAGAGAGAGAGAGAGAGAGAGAGAGAGAGAGAGAGAGAGAGAGAGAGAGAGAGAGAGAGAGAGAGAGAGAGAGAGAGGATGACATAATATAATATAGTGTTCGGTAATAAGAAAATAACCGGGGATAGATGAGTGAGACGGGGATGTTGATTGAGGAGGAAGATGATGTTTTTTTTGAAGGGATGGACAGGACAGTGAAAATATAATACAGTAGATGAAGAAGCGAGACTGAAAATGGTTAAGGGAGAAAGGGAAAGCAGGAGAGAGAAAAAAGAACAAAATATCGAGTGTTGGATTGGGAGGGAAAGAGGGAAGGGGAGGAAGAGAGAGAGAGAGAGAGAGAGAGAGAGAGAGAGAGAGAGAGAGAGAGAGAGAGAGAGAGAGAGAGAGAGAGAGAGATGACCTTTGAATTGGGGTGCACAGAGGTCGAACAGGTCTGCAGAGAGCGAGACCACCAGACCAGACACACAGGAGTCTGTCTCTCTCTCTTTCCCCTCCAGACCTCCTTCCCTTCCCCCTCCCTTCCCCCTCCCTCTCACTTAACAACAGAGCAATCTACCCCCTTCCCTTCCTTCCCTCCCCCTTCCTCCTACAAGCTCTCGTCTGCCAGGGGTTACGTGTGGCCTTGTTGTGCATGCCGCTGCCGCAGTCTTGGCGCCCGACTGACGGAGGACTGCAGACGGGGTATCGAGCGAGACTACATTTTTCCTCTCTAATCAAAACACTCCAATTTTTTCTCTCCTCCAATCAAAACACTCCAATCAAAACACTCCAATTTTTCCTCTCCTCCAATCAAAACACTCCAATTTTTCCTCTCCTCCAATCAAAACACTCCAATTTTCCTCTCCTCCAATCAAAACACTCCAATTTTCCTCTCCAATCAAAACACTCCAAATTTTCCTCTCCTCCAATCAAAACCCTCCAATTTTCCTCTCCTCCAATCAAAACACTCCAATTTTTCCTCTCCTCCAATCAAAACACTCCAATTTTTCCTCTCCTCCAATCAAAACACTCCAATTTTTCCTCTCCTCCAATCAAAACACTCCAATTTTTCCTCTCCTCCAATCAAAACACTCCAATTTTTCCTCTCCTCCAATCAAAACACTCCAATTTTTCCTCTCCTCCAATCAAAACACTCCAATTTTTGCTCTCCTCCAATCAAAACACTCCAATTTTTCCTCTCCTGCAATCAAAACACTCCAAATTTTCCTCTCATCAAATCAAAACACTCCAATTTTTCCTCGCCTCCAATCAAAACACTCCAATTTTTCCTCTCCTCCAATCAAAACACTCCAATTTTTCCTCTCCAATCAAAACACTCCAATTTTTCCTCTCATCAAATCAAAACACTCCAATTTTTCTCTCCTCCAATCAAAACACTCCAATTTTTCCTCTCCTCCAATCAAAACACTCCAAATTTTCCTCTCATCAAATCAAAACACTCCAATTTTTCCTCTTCTCCAATCAAAACCCTCCAATTTTTCCTCTCCTCCAATCAAAACTCAATTTCCTCTCCTCCAATCAAACACTCCAATTTTCCTCTCCTCCAATCAAAACACTCCAATTTTTCCTCTCCTCCAATCAAAACACTCCAATTTTTCCTCTCCTCCAATCAAAACACTCCAATTTTTCCTCTCCTCCAATCAAAACACTCCAATTTTTCCTCTCCTCCAATCAAAACACTCCAATTGTAGACTGTTTTTTTTAACGAGGTGAAAAATCTTGGCCCCTTGCTGCTTACTGACTGATATTTGATGCCAGGAGAAGGGAATACTACGGTTCTTCTAAATTTCAGCTGTATTTTCTCATAGTTAACCATATTATCAGTTCAGTTCAGTTCAGTTCAGTTCAGTTCAGTTGTGGCCCGTGGATCGTATGTGGGTGGCATTTCTAGCGTTTTTTATCGGCAGTCGCTGATGTGTCTAGTCTCGCTGTCTGGGTCTTTAGTTGCTGTCTTCTCTTATTCTGTCTTTTAGTTTCTTTCTCTGTCTTTCCTCTTATTTTCTCTGGTCATCCAAAAACTCTTGATTGTTATATTTGCTTCTTCCACATAATACTCTCACTATACTCTGTTTTTCTTTTAACGAGGTGAAAAATCCTGCCCCCTTGCTGCTTACTGCCAGATATTTGATGCCAGGAGAAGGGAATACTACGGTTCTTCAAAATTTCAGTTGTATTTTATCATAGTTAACCATATCAATAGGTAAACATAGGCATCATTTTAAGCATGAGACCTTAAGATGGAATGGATTTTCGTGTTGTTAAAAAAATGGAGTATAGGCGATATAGGCGAGTCAAGGCGACCTCTTGCTGTAGTATGCATTGTCTATACTATTATACTATACTGTACTACTATATCATGCTGCTGCTATACTGTACTACTATACCATGCTGCTGCTATACTGTACTACTATATCATGCTGCTGCTATACCGTGCTACTATACCATGCTGCTATATGTAATGTCTATTGATGGCATTAACCCCTTCACACCCAGATCTTTCCTTTGCTGTAAAAAAATGTATGTTGTCGAGCCATAAAATGAAGGAAAGTCACTGAATATACCAACTTAGTTAGTCGACAAGGATACTAAACACGTCATAGCTATACAATATGGCTTAAATTTACTAAAAATCGTCTAATGGTATCCAAATTACAATGGAAATTACGCTCTGGGCCTCAAGGGGTTAAGGGTAGGGGTGTGTTATGCTGTCAGTACCTCTTGCTAGTACTATTTATCTTCCTCCGTCCCTACCTCTAGCACAGTGTTTCTGAACCTCGTCACCACCACGCCCCCTTCAGTAGTGGGTCCTGCCTCCATGTCCCCCTTCACCACCACGCTCCCTTCAGTAGTGGGTCCTTGCCTCCATGTCCCCCTTCACCACCACGCCCCCTTCAGTAGTGGGTCCTTGCCTCCATGTCCCCCTTCACCACCACGCCCCTTCAGTAGTGGGTCCTTGCCTCCATGCCCCCCTTCACCACCACGCCCCTTCAGTAGTGGGTCCTTGCCTCCATGCCCCCCTTCACCACCACGCCCCTTCAGTAGTGGGTCCTTGCCTCCATGCCCCCTTCACCACCACGCCCCTTCAGTAGTGGGTCCTTGCCTCCATGTCCCCCTTCACCATCACGCCCCTTCAGTAGTGGGTCCTTGCCTCCATGCCCCCCTTCACCACCACGCCCCTTCAGTAGTGGGTCCTTGCCTCCATGTCCCCCTTCACCACCACGCCCCTTCAGTAGTGGGTCCTTGCCTCCATGTCCCCCTTCACCACCACGCCCCTTCAGTAGTGGGTCCTTGCCTCCATGTCCCCCTTCACCACCACGCCCCCTTCAATAGTGGGTCCTTGCCTCCATGTCCCCCTTCACCACCACGCCCCCTTCAGTAGTGGGTCCTTGCCTCCATGCCCCCCTTCACCACCACGCCCCTTCAGTAGTGGGTCCTTGCCTCCATGTCCCCCTTCACCACCACGCCCCTTCAGTAGTGGGTCCTTGCCTCCATGTCCCCCTTCACCACCACGCCCCTTCAGTAGTGGGTCCTTGCCTCCATGTCCCCCTTCACCACCACGCCCCTTCAGTAGTGGGTCCTTGCCTCCATGTCCCCCTTCACCACCACGCCCCTTCAGTAGTGGGTCCTTGCCTCCATGCCCCCCTATCACTTCTTCATCCTAGATATTTCAAAATAATCCTGCATCAGAAAGAAACACTGAATTTGTTTTCGTTTTTAACACTTTTATTGTGCACCTATTATATATAAACATCTTGTATATACCCAGCAGCTATAGTTAGATCCCGTTCAAAGGCCGCCGGACATCACAAGCTATGCGCTATAATAATGATGATAATAGTAATAAATAGCCAAAAATTGTATTGCATAAAAGTCTGGGGGGGGAGTTAATGAAACCTGGCAAGGCGTCACCGCAGAGTTTTCCAGACACACTTGCTTCTCAGCAGCGGCTTTCTTCGCTCACCCTCGCACGCGAGCTTCAAGTTAAATACTTGACAGTTCTTCCCTTTTCTCTCTTGGCTCACGCCCCCCTAGGTAATTACCCACGCCCCCCTATTGGTGCGCGCCCCCCAGGTTATGAACCGCTGCTCTAGTCTTTCTCAGTATGTCACTAAATGCCACTAGATTAACTAGATAACACACACGTTTTCTATGAGTCACCCATCGCTTGTTATGAAAGAAAACGTTAACACCGCGGAATGTCGATTGGTCTCTGCCTGTAAGTCGACGTCACCGAGGTTGGGCTTGAGCCATGGTGACGCCCCCGCCCCTCTGCAGTGACTCGCCAGTGTTGGGGCGTCTCTGCCGGGGTGTGGGCGTGGCGGATAGGCGGGAAAGGGGCTTGAGAGTCTTAGGGAATTGTTAGTTGTTTACGGGCGTGGGGGAGGGAAGAAGGAAGGAAAGGGGTTGTAGGCGTGAAGAAAGGCGTTTTTAGAGAGCTGTGGGCGTGAATGAAGGGGGAGAAGGGGCTTGTGGGCGTAAGGAAAGGCTTTTTAGAGAGCTGTGGGCGTGAGGGATTTAAAGAGAGAGAGAGAGAGAGAGAGAGAGAGAGGAGGAGAGAGAGAGAGAGAGAGCACGGAAAATAACTTAAAGAGAGAGAGAGAGAGAGAGAGAGAGAGCACGGAAAATAACTTAGAGAGAGAGAGAGAGAGAGAGAGAGAGAGAGAGAGAGAGAGAGAGAGAGAGAGAGAGAGAGAGAGAGAGAGAGAGAGCACGGAAAATAACTACGACGATTTTTTTTTGACAGAATTAGTTATGAAAAAAAACAACTAGGCGTGTGAGAACATGAAAAATATAATGAAATGCCACTTGATTATATTTTGTAACTATAAATTGACGTAAAAATAAATATTGAAGTCATGTGAAATAAATCTTAGGTAAATATTCTCCCTGTTTAAATTCACGTCATAGTTGATTACATAAGAACATCAGAAAATAAGGGAGCTACAAGAGGCCGAAAGCAACAACCAATAGAGAAAGTAAGAAAGAAAATATAGAAAGCAAATTGAAATAGAAAAAAAGAAAAAAGAATGTTGATATGCGATGCGAATAAAAAAAATTTGAATGTGAAAAAATGAATATGAAATGTTTAACGAATGTAAATTGATAAATAGCTGAATAGTAAAAGAATATATGTTAGCAAAATGGTGTATAAAGTTTTACTGAAAATACACGAATAAAAGAAGATATTCATGTGATGCATGAAACATGAATGCAGCTTTGAGAGAGAGAGAGAGAGAGAGAGAGAGAGAGAGAGAGAGAGAGAGAGAGAGAGAGAGAGAGAGAGAGAGAGAGAGAGAGAGAGACGACATATTTAAATAAACAGATAAATATTAATATTGACCGTGCCAGGAGGAGGAGGAGGAGGAGTCTACCGGAACACTTGTCACACTCTTCCTCCTCCTCCTCCTCCTCCTCCTCCCCTAATTGGCAGCCATTGCGCCTCCCTCCCCCTTCTCCTTCCCCCTCCTCCATTTCCCCCCTTCCCCTTCCCCAACTCCACCTCTCAAGCCTTCCGTCCCTTCCTCCTCATCCAATATCTATTCCCTTCCCCTTCCTCCCCTTTCCTCCCTTTCCTTCCTTTCCTTCCCTTCCTTCCCTTCCTTCCCCTTCCTTCCCTTCCTTCCCCTTCCTTCTAAATTACTATTATAATAGTAATTTTAGGAAATACTCGTAATAAATAATATATAAATTTTATGCTGATCTTTATTAATTTATTAATATTCATTATATTTTTATATAAATATATAATATATATATATATATATATATACATATATATATATATATATATATATATATATATATATATATATATATATATATATATATATATATATATATTATATATATATTATATATATATATATACATATATATTATATAATATGTTATATATCATTATGTTCATATGATATATCATAATTATATATAACATGATATACCTTTATATACATATATTATATATAATATACCGGTCGAAGAAGGACACACACACACATACATCTCTATTATATATAATAAATAATATATACATTTTATGCTGATCTTTATTAATTTATTAATATATATATATATTCATTATATTATTTTTATTTCTTTTATACTACCTTTTCCGCTACTTTTTGCCGCTACCAACACCAACCCTTTACCTTTTTGTGTCTTGATTGATTGTTTTTTTTTTATTACCTCCCTTCCCCTATTCCCCTATTACTTATTCCCTCCCCTTTCTATTCAGACTTTATTATTTATTTATTTATATCTGTAGTACCTGAGGGCATGAGGGTGTGTGCCTCAGTGCCTGCGGGGTGGGCGTGGTGGGCAATGAACCCTTGGGTTGGCTAGGCGCTGGGGTGCGGTTGGATGGTGGTGGGGGTCTGGGTGACGGGCGGGCTGGGGGCTAGGGTCTGGGGTCCGATGCGAGAAGGCAGATACGCACTGAGTGAACTCAGATAGCCCCTTCAACTGGACCATCATGTGGGACCCCTAACCTAACCCTTGACCTTTCCATCACTTTGACCCTACCTGTCATCACGTCGACCTGAGCAACCTATCCTGACCACGACCCTTGAACCACCCATATGACGTCGACCGCTCTTTAAACCTCCCATCAGATAGATACAACCCGACCCATTACAATATTTACATTTACCATTACAACCCGTTAGTTATTATTATTATTATTTTTTTTTTTTTATCTCACCCACGTCTCGTCCATCAGTTACCTTCCCTTGGCCAGAGGGAGGGAGGTCGATGAGCGGTCAGAGGGTGGGTGGGAGGGGGGATTAGGATGGGGAGCTCTCTTCCACCAGTTACCTTCCCCTGGCCAGAGGGAGGGAGGTAGGTGGACGGGAGGGGGAGGGGTTGGGGGATGTCTATCAGTTACCTTCCCCTGGCCAGGGGGAGGGAGGTCGAACGACGGGGGATGGGGGAGGGATCCTCTCACCCACGTCTTGCCTATCAGTTACCTTCCCTTGGCCAGAGGGAGGGAGGTCGATAGACCGCCAGAGGGTTTGAGGGGGGGGACGGGGTCCGAGCTCGGTAAAGACTTGTGATTGTGAGGGAATCGAACCTACACCTTTTTGTTGACGTATTGAAACACCAACACTTTACCACTGAGCTATGGAGCACCCACCTAAAAATAATCGAGAAGTTATATTTGAACACCTCACCCGCACTTCTACTGTGACTTTTACCTTTAGGCTCATTTTGCCAGGCAAAAACCTGGGAAAACACCTTTATTGCCCGTGTTCTCCTAAGAGCTCCGAGAGCCTGGGGCACCGCTACTCTTACAGGGGCTGCCCACCCTGAAGTATGCCTTGGGCTGTATAAGCTCCAAAGTGATAGTGAGAGTAGAAGTGAGAGTAGTGTTGTAACTAGTAGTGAGTGTATCTACTAACTCCACCCTGAGGACACACGGGTTCCACTTCTCCCTCAGACTGACATCAGTGATCCAAGCTCCCTGCAAGCCTCAAGGGAGAGATCCCTCCTGGGCTATCTAACTAACTCCAAGCTGGCATATCATCTGGCTAAAAGCGCACGGGTTCGAATCCTGCCCGGCCCAACAATCTATTATCATTATCAACTAGTGAATGTGTGCATGTTATTTACCCATGGTCTTGTCTACGCGAGCTGGCTCGCGATCGCCAGTTTTCACCCTCTCAGTGCGAGCTTGGAGCTCATTATTACCGATCTTTGGGCAATGCTGGGACCTCACACACCACACCCCCTTCCCCTTGCTCAAGGGGGACAGTAACCGCCCGAATTTGTCAGTGAAAAATCCCCGGGAGCACGAGGATTCGAACCGCCTACCCACAGAATGGGAGGCCGTCACGTTATCAACCTGACCATCGCGCGGTGTGTGTGTGTGTGTGTGTGTGTGTGTGTAGTGCTGTTGTCTTTTTTGTCTAGACCTCTAGTCTTGCCTCCCTCCCTCTCCCTCCTTGCCTGCTTTCCAGAGCAGCAAGCAGGGAGAGGGAGGGAAGCAGGCAGTGGGAGAGACAGAGTTAGGGAGAGAGAGAGAGAGAGAGAGAGAGAGAGAGAGAGAGAGAGAGAGAGAGAGAGAGAGAGAGAGAGAGAGAGAGAGAGAGAAGTGATGTATAAATAAGTATAGATGAATTAGAAACAAAGTGACGTAGATGTGAATATACAAAGAATTAATGACGTCACTGAAAACCAAAGAAATAGTAAAAGGAAAAAAAAACCAATGCTAAAAATAAAAAAAATAATATGAGACGAGAGAGAAATAAGAGATTCGTATATAGTTATTTTTCTGCTGCAATGATCGTAGTGTGTGTGTGTGTGTGTGTGTGTGTGTGTGTGTGTGTTGTAGGGTGTGTGTGTGTGTGTGTGTGTGTAGGGTGTGTGTGTGTTGTGTGTGTGTGTGTGTGTGTGGTGTGTGTGTGTGTGTGTGTAGGGTGTGTGTGTGTGGTGTGTGTGGGTGTGTGTGTGGTGTGTGTGTGTGTGTGTGTGTGTGTGTGTGTGTGTGAGTGGTGTGTGTGTGGTGTGTGTGTGTGTGTGTGGTGTGTGTGTGTGTGTGTGTGTGGTGTGTGTGTGTTGGTGTGTGTGTGTGTGTGTGTGTGTGTGGTGTGTGTGTGTGTGTGTGTGTGGTGTGTGTGTGTGTGTGTGGTGGTGTGTGTGTGTGTGGGTGTGTGTGTGTGTTGTGTGTGTGTGTGTGGTGTGTGTGTGTGTGTGTGTGAGTGGTGTTGTGTGTGTGTTGTGAGTGTGAGTGTGAGTGTGGTGTGTGGGGTGTGTGTGGTGTGTTGTGTGTGTGTGCGGTAACCACCTCTGCCGCTACCAACACTACTCCTGACCAAACTATTTATAAAATCAACCCATCTTTCTCCCTTTCCTTCTCTTCCTTCCTCCCTCCCTTCCTTCTCTTCCTCTCTTCCTCCCCTCCTTTCTTCCCCTTCCTTCCTTCCTTCCTTTCATCCCCCTTCTCTTCCTCTTTCTCATGTCTTTCTTCTTTCCTTCCTTTTTACCTCATCCCACGCACTGCATTACTCTCTCTCTCTCTCTCTCTCTCTCTCTCTCTCTCTCTCTCTCTCTCTCTCTCTCCTCTCTCTCTCTCTCTCTCTCTCTCTCTCTCTCTCTCTCTCTCTCTCTCTCTCTCTCTCCCTCTCTCTCTCTCTCTCTCTCTCTCTCTCTGTCCTTAGTTTATCTTCATTTCATCCTCACCTCCACCTCCTCTTCTCCTACCTCTCTCCACCTTTCTGATCTATTTCCACCTGTTACCATCTCTCTCTCCTCTCTCTCTCTCCTCTCTCTCTCTCTCCTCTCTCTCTCCCTCTCCTCTCTCTCTCTCTCTCTCTCTCTCTCTCTCCCCTCTCTCCCTCTCTCTCCTCTCTCTCTCATCTCACACTCACCACCTCATCCACCCAAACCCCCCTAACCCCGCCCTCACGCCCACATACCCACAAAGCCACGCCCATTCTACGCCTCACGCAAATATATATACAGCATCACCATCCTCGCACCTTCATATCGCATCGAACTTTCTTAGCGACTAAACGAAACCATAAAACGACTTTCGAACGACCTTTGTTGTGTTGCGTCGTGTTCTCTCGCTC
Source organism: Chionoecetes opilio (assembly GCA_016584305.1). Lineage (NCBI taxonomy): Eukaryota > Metazoa > Arthropoda > Malacostraca > Decapoda > Majidae > Chionoecetes > Chionoecetes opilio. Next base: position 63,164 of record JACEEZ010011646.1, read on the forward strand.
CCTCGCACTTTCTTCGGCGCGACGACTTGAGTTACGGCTTGAGTTGCATTCGTCGTCGTGTCGTTTCTGCGGCTCGACGACTTGAGTTGCATCGTCGTCGTGTCGTGTCGTGCTGGAGGGACGAGAACGACCATCACTTCGAGGATATCTTGAGTGTAGTGACCTCGTGTAAATACTTCGACTTCGAGCAAGGTCATGAAACTCCCCTTTCTGGAGCCGAGAGAGGGAGGAAAACAGGTGAGAGAGAGAGAGAGAGAGAGAGAGAGAGAGAGAGAGAGAGAGAGAGAGAGAGAGAGAGAGAGAGAGAGAAACGAAGGAAAACAGGTAAGGGGGAAAACATGTGAGAAAAAACTAGAAGATTATTTGATGAACGAGAGAAATGGAAGGGGAAGAAAGTAGGTAATGAAATGAGAGAGAGAGAGAGAGAGAGAGAGAGAGAGAGAGAGAGAGAGAGAGAGAGAGAGAGAGAGAGAGAGAGAGAGAGAGAGAGAGAGAGGTGGAAAGATAGTTAGGGAAATATTTAGTGGTATTAGAAGACGAGAGAATTAAAAAGATGGCAAAGAAAGTTCATTGCTAGAGGTAAGAAGAAGGGAGGGAATAAAGGAGAGAGAAGGAAGGAGGGAGAAGGAAGGAGGGAGAAGGAAGGAGAGAGAAGGAAGGAGAGAGAAGGAAGGAGAGAGAAGGAAGGAGGGAGAAGGAAGGAGAGAGAAGGAAGGAGGGAGAAGGAAGGAGGGAGAAGGAAGGAGAGAGAAGGAAGGAGAGAGAAGGAAGGAGGGAGAAGGAAGGAGAGAGAAGGAAGGAGGGAGAAGGAAGGAGGGAGAAGGAAGGAGAGAGAAGGAAGGAGGAGAAGGAAGGAGAGAGAAGGAAGGAGGGAGAAGGAAGGAGAGAGAAGGAAGGAGAGAGAAGGAAGGAGGGAGGGAAAGAGGGAAAAAATTAGGCAGATAAATAAAGAAAGAGGAGAGATTGAGGGGTCATTAAGGTACGCAGAGAGAGAGAGAGAGAGAGAGAGGAGAGAAAAGAGAGAGAGAGAGAGAGAGAGAGAGAGACCCAACACCCGTAACCATGACAACCTCTTCCCTTTTGTTTGCATTTACTTAAATCCCACACACTCTCTCTCTCTCTCTCTCTCTCCTCTCTCTCTCTCTCTCTCTCTCTCTCTCTCTCTCTCTCTCTCTCTCTCAAGTCAAGCCGTGAGGGGAAAGGTCAAAACAGACGTCAAAGGAGAGAGAGAGAGAGAGAGAGAGAGAGAGAGAGAGAGAGAGAGAGAGAGAGAGAGAGAGAGAGAGAGAGAGAGAGAGAGAGATATTCAAGTTGCCCGTAAACAAGTGTAGGTGGCGATGGCAGATGTTATTAGTAAAGACTGCTCGTCGTTTTGTTGTTGTTGTTGTTGTTGTTGTTGTTGTTTTAATGAAGAGAAAGATGGAGATGGGAGGGAATAAGGATAATAAGGAAGGATAAGGATAGATAAGGGAAGGATATAGATAGTGTTTGCCTTTTTAATGAAGGTTATGAAAAGGCCAGAAGGGATGACTTGGAGGAATCTGTTAAGTACACACATTGATATAACTTGTGTGTGTGTGTGTGTGTGTGTGTGTGTGTGTTGTGTGTGTGTGTGTGTGTGTGTGTGTGTGTGTTTACGTGTGTGTCATATACTCGTGCATACATGACATGTTTATGTTAATATAACCACACACACACACACACATACACACACACACACACACACACACACACACACACACACACACACCACACACACACACACACACACACACGTACATACACGTACATACATGCATACATACAGCAACGGTGACAGCTTAAATGGTTCTATGTCATTTTAATCAACAACTATGGACGTGTTTATCAAGTCGACCCAGCTAATGTAGTCATGGCGGATTTATTTACGTGGTGTGTGTGTGTGTGTGTTGTGTGTGGTGTGTGTGTGTGTGTGTGTGTGTGTGTGTGTGTGTGTGTTGTGTTGTGTGTGTGTGTGTGTGTGTGTGTGGTGTGTGTGTGTGTGTGTGTGTGTGTGTGTGTGTGTGTGTGTGTGTGAGGGCAGTGCCTTGGGTAACACGCGGCACTGTGCCAAAGGAAGCCGGTGCCTCACTCCAAAATAAGGTACTTTTCCTTCTCTCTCTCTCTCTCTCTCTCTCTCTCTCTCTCTCTCTCTCTCTCTCTCTCTCTCTCTCTCTCTCTTCTCTTTCTTCTCTCTCTCCTCTCTCCTTCCTTCATCTCTCCTCACTCACTCACTCACTCACTCACTCACTCACTCACTCACTCACTCACTCACTCACTCACTCACTCACTCACTCACTCACTCACTCACTCACTCACTCACTCACTCACTCACTCACTACTCACTCACTCACTCCTCACCCCTCCTCCTCCTCTCTCTCTCTCTCTCTCTCTCTCTCTCTCTCTCTCTCTCTCTCTCTCTCTCTCTCTCTCTCTCTCTCTCTCTCTCTCTCTCTCTCTCTTCTCTCTCACTCACTCTCCTCACTCCTCACTCCTTCCTCACTCACTCACTCACTCACTCACTCACTCACTCACTCACTCACTCACTCACTCACTCACTCACTCACTCACTCACTCACTCTACCCCAATCTTGACCACCCTTAACCATCCTTCTCTACAGTATTCCATTCCTTCAATCTCTTCATTTTTCTTATCCATACCGTCAATCTTCCATCATCATAACGATACCCTCACAACTCCCCGTGGCTTCCCCCTGGAGATACCTAAGACCTTGTCCGACACACCAGCTTCACCATTTGACATTCTAGCCGGGCGCTTGATTGAGATGTTCTACTTTATGTTGTGGAGGGGCGAGGGGGGGCAGGTATCCAGCCCCCCCTCTCTCTCTCTCTCTCTCTCTCTCTCTCTCTCTCTCTCTCCTCCTCCTCTCTCTCTCTCTCTCTCTCTCTCTCTCTTCTCTCTCTCTCTCTTTCCTCTTATATTACTCATTTCAGTCGCGATTATGTGTGTGTGTGTGTGTGTGGTTAGGTGTGTGTGTGTGTGTGTGTGTGTGTGTGTGTGTGTGTGTGTGTGTGTGTGTGTGTGGTTAGGTGTGTGTGTGTGTGTGTGTGTGTGTGTGTGTGTGTGTGTGTGTGTGTACAGGGTGGTGCAAAAGGGTGGAGTGTGCAGAATGTTGCATCGTTAATTCTCTTTATCTTGTTATCTGTATAGCCTTTCATTGTTGTCGTGTTGCTTCTCTCTCTCTCTCTCTCTCTCTCTCTCTCTCTCTCTCTCTCTCTCTCTCTCTCTCTCTCCTCTCTCTCTCTCTCTCTCTCTCTCTCTCTCTCCCATACGTTATTTTTGTTTATCATAATTTGTTTTCTTTTTCCTCTATCTCTCTCTCTCTTCCTCTCTCTCTCTCTCTCTCTCTCTCTCTCTCTCTCTCTCTCTCTCTCTCTCTCTCCTCTCTCTCTCTCTCTCTCTCTCTCTCTCTCTCTCTCTCTCTCTCTCTCTCTCTTAAAAATGAATAAAAATATACTCGTATCACAAACTCTCTAACACAATTCATAAATACATTCTGGGATCCTTTTACGCTTGGTTATTAAAGGATTATTATATATATTACAAAACTCTGAATGGCTGTATTTCAGTCTTTGGTCGCGTTATAAATAGAAATTATCAGCCTATTAGAAAAGCGAACATTTTTATTTGATACGCATTCATTTTTATTATTATACTATTATTTTTCATCCCTAACCCCTTGAGGCCCAGAACGTAATGTCCATTGTAATTTGTGTACCATTAGATGATTTTGAGTGAATATCAGCCATGTTTTTATAGCTATGACCTGTTTAGTATCCTTGTCCACTAGCTAATTTGGTATATTAAGTTACTTTTCGTAATTTTATGGCTCACAACAGACGATTTTATATAGCAAAAGAAAGATCTGGGTCTCAAGGGGTTAAAACTGAGGGGTAATGGGTTAAGGGGAAAAATGCAGAGGGGAAAAGATAACAGGGAAATACAAAAAACTGAGAAAAAGGGGAAAACAGTTTAAGGAAAATATGAATTAAAAGATTTATGAACCAGGAAAGAAATGATCACAAATAGGAGACAAAAAATTATATTACATGGATTTCAAAATAAAAACAAGTATATTAAAGCCGTGGTTCAGGATTTGATACTTCTCCAAGATTTTTTTTTATTATAATCGTATATTCTGTTATCGTGTTTTCTATTATTGTTATTATTCTTTTTTGTTGTTTTCTTTTACTTTTTATTATTCTGTTTTTTTCTATTTGTTATTATTATTATTATTATTATTATTAGTAGTAGTAGTAGTAGTAGCATTATATTCTCGCTGTGCACCTTTCCATGCTCCTCTCTGCAAATTAATAGACATACTATCTATTATTGTCCAAGCGAACGAAGCGAGCTTGGACACCTATTTCAGCCGAAATCAGGTGTCATATAGGCTTGTAAAATGTTTCCTCTTCTTCTTCTTCTTGTGACTACTTTTGTAGGGATCGGATATACAGGCGCAAAGGAAGAAATTTGGCGCAGAAAGTTATATTTCGTCTCTTAACTCATTGTCCAAGCGAGCGAAGCGAGCTTTTACCATTTATGCTAAAATTCATAATATATTGTGCCTGGAGACATTAGTGCAGTGGCGAAAGTACTGCATTAATGCAATGAAAATAAAATATGTTCGTAACCCTCACAACAACAGTGTCTGAGTCTCTGAGCGTCGCCGCTCACCGATACCACCACCACCAACACCACCACCACACCACCAACACCACCACCACCCTCCCCACACCACCACACCACCACCACACCACCACCACCACCACCACCACCACCACCACCACCACACCACCACGAACCACCAACACCACCACCATCACCACCCACCACTACCACCACCACACCATCACCACACCACACCACCACCACCACCTCTACCACCACCACCTCTACAACCACCACCACACCCACCACCACCACCACACCACCCCACCACCACCACCACCACCACCACCACCACCACCACCACCTTACCACCACCACCACCACCACCACCACCTCTACCCACCACCACCACCACCACCCACACCACCACCACCACTGTGCACCACCACCACCACCACACCACCACCACCACCACCACCCACCACCACCACACCACCACCACCCACCACCACCACCCCACCACCACCACCACCACCACACCACCACCACACCACACAACACAACACAACCACAACACAAACCAACCACACCACACCACACCACACCACACCCACACCACACCACCACCACCCCCTCTACCACCACCACCACAACACCACCACCACCACCACACCACACCACAACCACACCCCACCACCACCACACCACCACCACCACACCACCACCTTCACCACAACCACCACCACACACTACCACCACCACACCACCACCCCACCACCACCACCACCACACCACCACACCACACCACACCACACCACACCACCACCACCACCACCACACCACCACCACCACCACCACCACCAACCACCCACCACCACCACACCACCACCACCACCACCACCACCACCACACCACCACCATCACCACCACACCATCACCATCACCACCACCACCACACCATCACCACCACCACCACCACCACCACCACCACCACCACCACCACCACCACCATTACCACCATTACCACCACCACCACTACCACCACTACCACCACCACAACCACACCACCACCACCACCACCACCACACCACCATCACCACCAACCACCACCACCAACCAGCACACCACCACCACGACCATCACCACCACCACCATCACCATCACCACCACCACCACCACCACCACCACCACCATCACCACCACCATCACCACCTTCACCACAACCACCACCATCACCACAACAACCACCATCACCACCACCACCCCACCACCGCCATCACAACACTATTTTTTTTTAAACTTTTTTTAAAACTTTTCAAGAACAATTTAGCACTTTTCTTTTCTTTGTAAAAAGTAAAGAAAATCAAGGAAGGGGATGGTGAAGGTTAGGTTGGGTTAGGTCAGGATGTAATAGAAGTATTTTAAGGTGAGGATATTTAAAAAGTTGACTTTAGCCTGTGCGAGTTTGGACACGTTCCACATCTTTAGTGTGGACGTCTATTTCCTAGTTATATACTATACTACTACTACTACCTATACTACTGCTACTACTACTACTACTACTACTACCTATACTACTACTACTACTACTACTACTACTACTACTACTACTACTACTACTACTACTACTACTACCTATACTACTACTACTACCTATACTACTACTACTACTACTACTACTACTACTACTACTACTACTACTACCACTACTACTACTACTACTACTACTACTACTACTACTACTACTACTACTACTACCTATACTACTGCTACTACTACTACTACTACTACAATATACCTCCACCGCCTCTTTATTTGCGGCGGGTACGCCATAGCCCCACCTCGCTATTGACTGTGGCATCCAACCTTACAACTACCCCTAAAAATACATACATTTACTAACTAACTACCCCTAAATTTATAAACCTACTCTATTCCTACCTATCCACCCTTATCCCAACTCTCATACCATGTGGCCTCGCAATCGAGGTCACATATGTCCGTGTTAGAGGGAGTGGAGTATCTCGTACCCCTGAGACACAGGAGGGCAGACCGGAGCAGGGAGAAGGAGAGGCGACACCTCATCCAGGCGGCGACGGAGCTCCTTGGCTGGTGCTTCTTTACTGACATCAAGTCAGCTAGTCTTGAGTAGAAGCTCCTAGCCTTGGGGGCCATGCCGCCAGATGTGGTGAAGACCAGGGGCGTGAAGGTACCATGGTCGACTTGCAGGATCCTATCGCCATAGGCCCTTATCTTCTCCAGCTCGTTCCTGTGGTGGACAGCCTCGAGGGAGAGCTCACGATGGGAGGCGGCCATCGGGTCGAAGATCCGGATGTCCAAAAAGGTCCGCTGCCCTCTGGTCCAGAATCCCCGAGCACAGATGTCCACGCGAGCCTCAGGGGCAGTATTGGCTGTCCTGTACCGCAGGAGTTCCCCATCTAGAGGCAGAAGGGTTGGCTCGGTGGAGACGTCTTGGCACACCTCCCTGAGCATGCTGGCTGTCAGGTCCCTCACCTCGTCGTGCCTGATACACACGAATCCCCCCTTTTTGCACGTCATGGTGTGGTCTACGTTGTTGGGGGATCCACACACACAGGTGTTGGGGAGTCCTTCCACTGGCCAGCCGTACCTCAGAGCAACGGCATCGACAAATTCTTGTTTGTTGAGGTTGAAGCCCTTTGCTCTGATTGGGGTACTATGATACTACTACTACTACTACTACTACCTATACTACTACTACTACTACTACTACTACTACTACTACCTATACTACTACTACTACCTATACTACTACTACTACTACTACTACTACTACTACTACTACTACTACTACTACTACTACTACTACCACTACTACTACTACTACTACTACTACTACTACTACTACTACTACCTATACTACTACTACTACTACTGCTACCTATACTACTGCTACTACTACTACTACTACTACTACTACCTATACTACTACTACTACTACCTATACTACTACTACTACTACTACTTCTACTACTACTACTACTACCTATACTATTACTACTACTACTACTACTACTACTACTACTACTACCACTACTACCACTACTACTACTACTACTACTACTACTACTACCTATACTACTACATATTACTGTTAAAAGTCTATAGATCTTGCCTCTCTGCTCCCATGATATTGCAAAACCGACAAAAACACAAAAATCTTCTCTAATGGCGTTGAGTCTTGCGAATATCTTGATTTTTATGTATACTTTCAGTTTCTTTATTTTCTTTATCTGTCACTTGTATTATTTTAAGGAAGGATGGAGGGATGAGCAGGAGGTAGGGAAG
>JACEEZ010011647.1:0-11134 GCA_016584305.1 Chionoecetes opilio
TGGGGATCCGTCGGGAACAATTATAATACAGCGGAGTTTTGGCGGTGGAAAATGAGCCAACTAGAGTTTTGGTACTGAGAGTAATTAATGTGGATGACGTAAGAGTATCCGGTAAACACTCTACGGAATAAACATAAGCCCGGATATATATAACAATAAAATAACATGATAAAGTATACGGGAATTAAACTTACCTATTCTCGATAAATCTCAAACAGTTAAACCAGTTTAATACAGTACCTGGACATTGGTTATTTAAAACTAACACACCCTGGGGGAGCGGGCGCCCGAAACCCCCCGCTAGTTCACTAAAACCTAACTGGGCGTGGTTCGAAAAGTCTTACATTAAAAGCAGGGAAAAAGGCGAAATAACTGCAATTGATGCATTTCCAACAACTTTGAGTGGCGATCATCATTCTTAACGCATCAAAATACATAGGAAAAGAGTACTTTTCAACCTCTTACTTTACTGGTTGTAAGTTACCAAATTAACCAAAAAATTGAACACTCGCTACGGCTGGGAAAGTTCCAGGTTATCGTGTATCACAATGTCTGTCTTCTCCTTACGAAACTAACTCACTCATCACCTTATTCAAAGCCGTCATCACCATAAAAAGTAACTTCCATACAATTCATTTGTCGACTGAGAGGAAGGCAAAAACCACACAATAAACATGGCGCTAATTTCGGTTGTCTTGGTGATATTCACGCCAGTATTTCCTAAGCTGTATGCATCTATGACACCATAATTCACTTCATTCCACTTATTTAAGCATCTCATCATCCATACAAGTCAACATATGGAAAAAAAACACTTAAAATATCGAGAGGACCTCAAGCACAGATTAATAGGTCGTACCGATATTTCATGGTTCACTAATGTTTACCAGGGTATCTACATAGTGCTTCTCCTGCCACATCCTTAACAACCAATTTCCTTCTATTTGTTTAATGTTCCTTAATTCTTACACGTACTTGCATTCGAAGGCAGATAATGTACGTAGTGGGAGACTTTGTAAAGATGCGGAGGAAAGACGCCATTTTATTCAAATGGGCACTTGAATTATCGAAAACACCTCTTGGAGCAACCTTGAATAGGGACCATGTCAAGTCCGAAAACATGCTCCAAAGCGCTGCGCGAGGACAGAATAAAAATCAAGGATGGACCAAGTTTTTTCAAAATTCTTGATGAAAATACCTCGCGAGTAGCACCCCTCAGCAAATCATCTATTGTTTTGCCTTAATCGAGTCAACACCTGGGGCGTTCCTGTACCATTTTGTTGTTGTCTATTCAGGCTTGTATGGTGAGCACCTGCTGTTTTTTCGTGTGTTACGTGCGGTAGTGCGTGAAGTTTTTACCCAATTCATGCTTCGAATCGTTCTGTGGCGTTCCGGGACTTGAGTGTCGTTTTCTTCTTCATCCCTGGTTGGGACCAGCTGTGTCTCAATTTTTCCAATGGGTCTGTGACTATGGTGTTACGCTACGACCAGGGCGCGGGCTTTCGCCTATTTCCCTGGGCCTTGCTTCAACACCAGGGCGTCCCTGGCCTTGAAACCTGTAAGGTTACGTCGTTCACCCAGCCACGCCCCACCCAGCCCGGAACCTCCAAGGGCGGTACGGGGGTTGGTGGTTCCTTGGACTGCCACGTGGAAGCAGCAACGGACCTGCACCCCAAACCCCGCAGGACCCCTCCATGGGCGGGAAGGGGGAGTGAGCGGTCCCTGGCTGCCATGTCGAACCGCCCCCCCCTCCCCGACCATCCACTTTACTGGGGATCGGTGCAGTGGCGTGTGGCGATGCCGGTGGGGGTTTGGGGCGTTTCGTGGATGCGGTCTAGTACCTTTCCATCTCATGGTTTTACCCGTCTATTTCAGCGGATCAATTGCGAGGCCCTAGGGCGCTCGGTGCTCCTTTAGGTCCCGAGGCCACAAGCCTCTATGTTACCTCGCACGGGCTCCGTGCCTTCTGTAGGACCGCCTTCATCGTCCCGCCGATGGCCCGGTAGGCTCGTGGATGGCTGCGGATCATCCTCCCGGAGGGGATGTGCCCTAGGCCTTCATGGCGATGCCTATGCTACCTCAAGGAGTGGTGGGACGAAGGCTTGAAGTCTCGCCAACGCCAGCCACTAGACGTACTGTCCTGGGCGGGACTGGTCATTGGTTCTCGGCTGGGCCTCGCTAAGTCGTCCTCTCTCCTCTCAGTCTCGCACCTCCCCGCCCCCGCCTCTGCTTCCATGGAGCTCCCCCCCCCCGGGCCGTCGATCGTGCTGATGGTTTGGAGCAGATCTGGCGGTCCTCCTCAGTCACCTACACCTGACCGCGACTCCCAGGTCGAGGACTTGCCGGGTGGGTCTGGTGGCTTCTACGGCTGCTCAGGCATCTCCTCAGGGGCCTTCCCCACCCTCACACCTTCCTGTGCCTCCGCGTGTCCGTGTCGGACCTTGCGAGACTTCACCCGTTGAATCTCTTAATGGCCAAGGAAACCTGAGAGGTCTTCCCCAACTTAACTTCTGGGTCCCCTGTTCTCTACTGCAGACTCCGGCCCCACCAGCCCTCCCCGTCCGCCGGTCCCCAATCGCCTGCTTCCCTCTCCACCGGGCTGATGCCCCTCATTCCTGGAAAGTCTGATAGGTAGGCTCTCGTAGGATGACCACTGCGACCTTGTGCTCCGAGAGGGTCAAGGTTAATGAGTGCATCCCGCCCTACACGTGGCCACAAGAAGAGACGACGTTGGTTGCCGGGGACTTCCCGCTCCCCGGATTCCTGTCCGCCGTGGGCCCCTCTTCACTCAAGCCTTTCTTCTGAGATGCCTTATCTGTGCAATTACCCCTAGTCTCCGCTGAGGATGATCTGCCTTGGGACCTCCTCCTCTTCCTCCAGCCTGTTTACATTGACCGGATTGCCGCCCACCTCCGTCGATTGCTTGTGAGACGGTTGACGGCGCGGATTGTTGCAATCGGTCGTCTGGAGGGCTCGGTCATCCGTGGGGCCCGTTCGAAACTGGGAGTTGTGCGGTCGCGTGCTTATGGGAGGGGGATGGGGACAGGAAGTCCTACCTCACCTACCGCCCCCCGGACATTCCTGTCTCTCCTGCTGGACGCTACGTCGAAGCAGGACTGCGGTTTCCTTCGGCGGCCCTGGCTTTGGTATGCTCTCCTGGCCTCTCTTACTGGCTGAGCCTAGTTTGGTCAGGGGACGGCTTCCCGTGTGTGGAGGCAGGGAATAGCCCAGGATGCCAGTCGGCTTTCTCTCTGGCGGCCAGAAACGGTTGCCATGGATGTAAGGCCGACCTGGACCCTGCCGAAGTCCTTGTGGAGAAGAGCGACCGGTTTACCACCAGTGGGACCTCGGTGGGCGGTTTTTTCTTTCTCCGTCCGGGGCCCCCGATCTCGGTTCTCCCGGCCTCTGGTGGCTTAACAAGTGTGATGGCTGTTATTTCCTTCCGGGTGTCCCCGGCTTTTCTGCCAATAAGGTACCCTCAACGTGCCTGGGAACCCAACCGCAAGTTATGCAAGGAGGACTCTTTCGCCGGGACTTTCAGGAGCTACTGGCAACACGCCTCCCTGTTGGCCTCTTCTGTTGCCCGTCTTCAGTCACTGGCGGGGAATAGCTCTCCTCCCTCGCCCGCTGAGATCACACTTCCCTCTCCCCGGCTACCCAGGTTGGTTTTTCGGAGTTTTGTGTCTGTCGGGCTTTTGTCGCACGCCTTGTGATTTGCCGTTCGGCAGCCATCCCTCCTCACGACGGTCCGCTCCTGCCAGGGACCAGTGAGCGCCATCCCGTCAATGCCCCCGCGTGGCCTCTCGCGCTGCGCGAGGCCTTTCGGGCCTGCCAGAGCGGACAGACAGCAGATTCTTCCGGATTAGTCTCCTTCGATTCGGAGGTCTTGTCGGAGCCCCTTGCAGCAGTGTCTCGCATCAACCCCCCCCACCAGTCACATATGGTTGTCTATCCGGCCCCCAGGACCGTCTCGGCCGGGGGTTCAGGGGGGGTCCAGCAGTGTTCGTCGGGGCTCTTTCGTCGGGAAGGACAGTCCAGGAACGCTCACCCCCGGGTGAGATGGCCCCCAGGATCCTCGTTGTCCCAGTCGGGGTGGCCCTTCGGATCAGGGGCTCTGGGTCTCGGGCCTTTCGCTCGGGGCACGCTACTTCACAAGCCTTCCTTCAAGGGTCGCTCTCACTTCTGAGCTCCCTCCACGGGCCTCCTTCCGGGGTTTCCGGGCAGCCTGGCGAGAGAGGTTGGGCCGCCAGGGTGGTCCGAAAAGGTCTTTCTTGGCCCTGGATGCCCTACCGCCCCTTCGGCGACCTCCTTCTTGGGACGCCGGTCTCCACAGTGCTCGCTGCCCACGTGTCGGGAAATGCACTCCTCCGGGATCGTGGAGAAGGCGCGGGGAAAGACTTTCTTTCCGCATTTTCATCGTACCCAAGAAGGACTCTTCGAAAGGGCGGCTTATCTTGGGACCTCAGCCGCCTAAAACGGCTTTGTGGCAACCACAGGTTCCGTATGCTGACCTTGGCCAGGTCCGCCTTCGGATGAGCAAGGGGACTGGATGGTCGTCCCGATCTCAAGGACGCCTACTGGGCATATCCACATTCATCCTCGGTTCCGGGCGCTTCCTGGCCTTCCAGTTGGGATCGGACACGATGGCAGTTCACCAGACTGCCTCGCCTCTCCATCGCTCCGAGGGTTTTTATGCGGTCCAAAGTGGTGGCTCAGCGGATGGTGTCTGCAGGGTGGACTTGCCTCATGTATTTGGACGCATTGGCTGGGTGTCCACCCCGTCTCAGAGGGAAGCGGTTCGCATGGCTGGAACAGAGCGTAGCGGTGGCGGGGGAGATGGGGTTCATAGTCAACAAGGGAAAGTCCTTCCCTACACCCTCTCCCGCATACTTGGCTGGGCATGCAATGGGGACTCCTTTCGGCTTGCGCGTTCGCAATCTCGGAGGGTAAACTGCGGCCAAGCTTCATCAACGCCTCTTCCGGGCCTCGTGTCCCGTTCTTTGTCAAGGATGGCATTGGGGTCCCTTCTCGGCTCGCTCAACTTCGCCGCAGAGGTCACTCCCCTAGGGCCGCCTCCGTATCCGTCGCCTTGTCCGGGTGGCTGTGAACACAGCCGTTCCGGTGCGACCCCGCGACTTGTTCGGCCCGCTCCCTCCCATGGCCCCACACTACTGGACAAGTGGGTTGGTGGAGGGCGGTTTCTCCCGCGTGGACGGTGTGGCTGCCTCCGCCCCTTTACGGTCTTCGTGATGTCGGATGTGTTCGGACGTCGGGTGGGGCACAATCTCCGACGGCCGGCAGGGTTTCGGAGGTGGGTCCGGGGGTGGAGCGCAAACTCACATAAAACGTCAAGGAGCCTGCAGGGTCCTCTTCTCTTCCTCCGTCGACCCGATCCCAGAGGGGACGGCTCCTGCTTGAGATTGACAAACATGTCGCGGTCCACATGTCTCGGCCCGCAAGGGACATCAAATCCGCCCTTCTGTTGTCACTTTGGCGCAGATCTTCGGCCTGGCGGCCCGTTTCCACCTTCATCTGTAACTTCCAGTTTCCTGCCGGGAGTGGGCGAATGTGTGGGCCGACGCACTGTCGCGCTTCCGAGGGCTGTCGGTGGAGTTGGCAGCTTCACCCGGAGCGCTTTGCGGCTCTCTTGTCGGCGGTTGAGGCACTACGGAAGTGACCTCTTCGCGTCCCGCCGCTCTGCCCAATACAGCCTTTGACGAGGGGGGACGGGACAGCTGCGGGAGGCCGGACGCCCTCACGGACGACTGGAACAGGTGGCGCCAGTTTACCTGTTTCTGCCTCGTGACCAGTGTCCTCCTGAAAGGTATGCAACAAGCTGCATTCCTACAGGGGCAAGGTGACCATGGTGCGACTCCTACTCTGGCCGGCCGCAAACCGTGGTTCTCCCGAACTGAATGCCTGGTGTTCCCTCCCCTGCTTCCTCTAGGAGCCCTCGCTTGTTGGAGAGAGCTCCCGGCCAGGCTTCTTTCCACATTGAAGCTACACGCCTGGAGTTTCTCCGTACCTACTCCGTCGGAACGGTTCGGACGCGGGTAGCGGAGGACATGTTGGACGGCACTTCGACAGGCCTTACGAGACAGTATCAGTCATCACTGGAAGCCTTTCAGTCGTTCCTCAAACTCAAGGGCCTCCGCGACGTCTCTGAATCGGTTGTCAGGATTTCCTCTCTTCCTGGCCCACGACCGTGGGAGGTCTCGCTACTCTCTCCACTTACTGGCGGCCTGACTGACACTCAACTACGGCTGGGGGTTTGGTCCTGAGACCGGCGTTCTGTGACCCTGTTGAAGATGGGGTTTGTTCCACCAAAACCCCCCTCCCGTCGTCCTGCCCCTTCTGGTCCCTGGAGAGGTTCTCCGGTTCCTGCGGGCGACCTGTTAGGTCAGACGCTGCCGGACCTCGCCTCCTCAGAAAGGCCTTGTTCCTGGTGGCCCTGGCTACGGGTTTCGGGCTTCTCAGCTGAGGGGCTGACCCGTTTCCCCCAGTGGGACACGACTTCTCGCGGGACGGCTCCGCTGTCTCCCTCTCCTCTTCGCGCCAAGGTGCTGGGTAAGAACGAGCGGCAGATCCACGGTTCTCCAACCGGTCGTCGTTCGGATTTTTGGTGTCTGCTGGGAAACGCAGCACCACCCCTTGTGCCCGGTTTCGGGCTCCGGTGTTACCTGGACGCTTCGAGCCCTGGCCGTTGTGACCGCAGTTCCTGTTCCGCGATCTGTCACTGGTCGTCCCTCACACCAGGGGGATTGCCGGCCGGCTCCGGGGCGTCATAGGAGTCGCAGACCGATCGAAAAAATCCAGTGGGTCACGCCCCTCGCGCCCATGACGTCCGGGGTGTTGATGCATCTCTGACCTTCATCCACACCCATACTCTTGGAGAGGGTAACAGGAAGGGGGGACAGTGCGAGTAACAAGCCTCGTGCTTCGTGGCTCGTTAACTGTTCACTCCGTCGTGGACTCCCCCTGTGTTGCCCTGGGACCCCTCCGTCCGGATGGGGTTGGGGTGGTGGACGAGGCATCCCCTTGGACGTCTCCGCTTGATTCTGGTGAGGTTACTAGGGGTATCGTTTGTCTTGTGCCAGTTGCTCTTTTGCATCCCGCGGGGGTCGGGGGTTGCTTGCCAGTCTCCAAGTGGCAGGTAGCTTAGGCACTAGACTCTAAGGGGACCTAAAATGACGGCTTTGAAATGTTGAAAAGCCTTATTTTTGGGTTCCCTGACAGAGCTTAGTTGCACGGAACTTCGGCTCCCACCATCCTTCCCCACCAAGTTTTCAGCCCCTCTTCCCGGGAGGGCTTATTGGGATGGTTATGATTGCGGGCCGTCTGGCGGACCACTTGCATCAGCAGCTTGAAACGGCGTGCCAGGACGTGTGTTTCTTTTTTCTTTCAGATCTGAGTGTAGCCTGGTTTCTTATAAAGCGATGTGGATTAGGTTGCCATTATACCAGGGTTTGCCCTGGTTGGCGATCTTTCCTATCGAATAGCTTAGTGCACTAGCTATAAGGGGGGACCCAAAATAGGGCTTTTCATACTTCAAAGCCGTCATTTTCAGTAGGTTATCGTATGTGGAAATTACATCAACCACCCTCTCATAATTGGTAGGGAGTGGTGGTTGTTGTTTCCCCCCCCCCCCCTGTGAGTGAGTATTTTTGCTCATCCATAGGAGGGTGCGTATAGGATGTATATATATAATTTAAATGGTAATGGGTATAATTAAGGTAATTTAAGTAAATGATAAGTACTGGGGATAATTTAAATTAACATTCCCAGTAATATTAAGCATTTGCACCTTACAATTAGCACCTTGGTTAGAAGCGCGGTCATTGGCTGCTGCCCATTAGATTCTCGCCACTGAAATGTATACACGTAGCTAGATATTGGTAGCGGTGGCTCACCACCCACCAGTGGCGTAGCTAGGTATTTATGATTGGGTGGGCACCTGGGAGGGCACAGCTGACTATGGGGGGGCACTAGATGAGCTGAACAAGTCCATACAGCTGAGGAGTTTGGTGGGGACTGGGGACTTACTTTCACTTACAGTGCCAAGACCCCCCCTTCCCCCTTGCATATTTTGCATTCTGACCAATATCAAGAGTTTATCTGATGTCGTATGGACTATGGAAGGTTATTAGATTTTATTCTAGGAGTGTGTGTTGAGTACTGTAGGGTATCATCCAGTTGCTGATGGAGAACGAAATAAAGCAGTCATGACAAAAAATGAAATACATATATTACCACTTATACAAAATAGAAATAACATAATTGATACTGAAAATTAAAAAAAATGCAGAAGTTTTAAAGCAGCAGGCAAATAAAATAAGAATTTCCACTGAGAAAGTGAAAATACCTCACTTAAGCAGAATTCTTCTGTTCTTGTGGTTCTCAGCAAACTTATCAACAAATTCTTCTAAATCAAGGCTTTTAACTCGCCTGCTTTCAATTGACAACACAGCAAGATTACCTAATCTCTCATTGCCCATAGTATTTCTCAGTGTAGTTTTGATTTATTTCAGAGCAGAGAAGCTTCTCTCTGCTGAAGCTGATGACACAGGTAATACTACATAAATTTTAGCCAGTCTGTAGAACTCAGGAAATGCCTCTTCATATGGACCAAGAATTCTCACTAAATCTAACAGTGATTTGGGCTTTTCATTGTCACTTACATCCTTATAGCGTCATTCTATCATGCGTTTTGCAGAGTGCAGCTCATGGTTAAGATCTGCCTCATTAGCACGAAATGCATGAATAAGTCCAGACATTTTCTCAAAAGATAAGACTCTTATTTTGTAAATTCAGTGCCTGAAATGCTTTCATAAGTTCACATCTTCATTTTGAAGTGCCTTGTCATTTCTGTTAACATATGAATTAGAAAGGATAGAAAAGTTAATTCGTGTTGAACCCTTTAAAACACTGAAATCAGAGTGTGTGCCCCTGACTGTTTTTCCAATAGAATCAGTAACAACAAAATCCTGCAATTTTGTAGACAGTTTTCCGTTTCCTTGGTGATCTACACATTCTACACTTTTGAAGTATCAAACCATGAGCTGCTGATTTTTCTCTCAACTTCATCCCACAAAGCATCAAAAGAGGCTTGGTCTGACCGCATTTCTTCAAGGTGGGCTCTTACGTTTCAATTAATTCTAAAAGCTTTTACCATGTCAAGATTGGCTGATTGTAGCAAATTTGATAACTGATTTATTCTACCAAGAATATGTGTCCATAATGGCTAGCTTTCATAGCAAACCCCGCATCTATTTGACCTAAAAGTCCTCTTGCATCATAGCTCTGTCAGCATTGCAGTCATTTGATAAACCTTCTAGAACACGCAGAACGGCATTCAGTCTCCTTTCATTACTTTGCAAGTATCATACCTGCAAGCCCATCTGGTATCTGAAAGTCGT
The DNA here is from genome assembly GCA_016584305.1 of Chionoecetes opilio. Classification (NCBI taxonomy): domain Eukaryota; kingdom Metazoa; phylum Arthropoda; class Malacostraca; order Decapoda; family Majidae; genus Chionoecetes; species Chionoecetes opilio. The sequence goes on from JACEEZ010011647.1 coordinate 9,417, forward strand.
TGTAGCTCTCTAGTTTGCTCATTGGAATACATTTCCTTTTGCACATCCAACCATTTTGCATGGACATAAGATCCCTGATGAATACATACATTTTTTTTCCAATAATGAGAAGAACTGTGCAGTCAAGGGGGAGACACTTTCCCATTAAGTACCAACACAAGGCATTATAGAAAATTTGTAAGGGTAACTGGTGTAAATTTTGTTTATGTTCGTTGCTATTAAAAGTGATCAAAAGAAAATATATGAATTTAACTCACTCAGAGGCATGTTTCTTTCTTTCAAACAGAGGAAAAATATTTATTTTTGTTTGAGGTCGAGGGTAAGTCATCAGTAGAAATTATTTATAAAAACTCCATGCATGCTCCCCTCAGTCCTACCTAGTGGAACACGGCTCCCACACCACATGGCAGCCGTGGCCAGTGGGTGAGCACCTGGGCGGGCACCGGCTTCTCGTGGGTGGGCACGTGCCCACCCAGGCCCACCCGTAGCTACGCCACTGCCACCCACTCTCGGGAATCATACACTTCACACCTCTATCGAGTTAACTCTTATTAATATACGTGCTTGTCTATAAGTACTAGTACAAGTACACTCTAAACCCTTCCAGGAGTAACATCTAATATACGTGCTTGTCTATATAGTACAAGTACAATTTCACTCCACACCTCTATCGAGTTAATATCTCTTCTCTGATTACCAGAAGAGATTTGTACATACGTTAATTTGTACATATAGCGTTAAACCAATAGGACTTGTCTTAGCGACACAGATAACAATCCGCCGTGTCAAGATAACAGGGTTATGAAAACCTGACGCGATAACAAAGCACTCGCCTCCATCTCTCCGCCTCTGTACTTCACGGGCGGTCTGATCACGTGGCGACCACATTCGGATCACACGTCATGCAGTATTAATACAAGCCTACAACGATTTCAACCCACTATCCACCGATAAGTATCCTAGTTAGTTGATTGGCTGGGGTATTGTGTCGGGATGAGATAGATGTGGGTTTGATTGATTAGGTAAGAACTCACATTAAATATGTGCGTATAGCATAAATTTCTACAGCTGGTGCCCCGAGTGAGGAATATTGATGTTCATGTGATTCAATGTGGTCGTTAAGTGAGGTGTAATTATGAGCCTACCACAATTGCTGGTTATGAGGCTGGAGGCGGGGTATTTCGCGTCAGGAATGACTCAGCTGTTCAACTACCACATGCCAGGTAGTAGATAGCATCAAAGGTTACGTAGACTAATTAGTTGTAATAATTTAAGTGGTGGTCGGTCATAGGCCTGGTTATGCGCCTTGTTAGGCCAGCCAACAGCGCTTCCCGCACTTATAATATAATTAATTATCAACTAACAATTATATAGTAACGTAATCTTGCATTTAATATTTTATTTGAGTTAATTAACTAAATCATGGCGAAGTTAGCTAAGCACTCATTATCAGCTAAGTTAGTAATGCTCACACAAATTTATAATAAATGTGAGGACGCAATTAAGTCAATTCCTATTGATTATATTAATTTAAAGACAGGTCTACCATTGTTAATGAGCAATGGAATAAATATGAGGAGGCTTACTGCCTATATGAAGTTTTATATAAATGACGTATATATGAAAAAATTTTTGGGTTTTATTTTGCGACTTGAGATTAACGGTAAGTTAAATTGTACACCGTACAGTTAATTAGTTCCGATGATAATTTTTTTTCG
>JACEEZ010011648.1:0-23221 GCA_016584305.1 Chionoecetes opilio
TTTTAAAAGGGTTTTTTTGGGGGTTTAAGAAATTTAAATTTTCAAACAAAACTTGGGGATTAAAGGGTGTTTGGAAAATTTTTGTTTTAATCAGCGGGATTTTTGCTGTTTGATTTCTAGTTATTATGGATTTGGATCCCCGTCTGAGAAAACTTTTGCAGGGAGATTTTAGATAAACTAACGATGGGCAGTCAGCTGGCAGATGGAATTTTATTGATAAAGTAGCGATAAATTTTGGTAAAAAAACCCTGAAAAGGATACACTAACAATGAAATCGCTGAAAAAATCAAAAGGTGAAAAAGATTTTGGAGTGAGGGTGACCCCACCCCTCCGACCTGGAAAACAATGTTTTGGGCCAGAAATAGAGCTAATGAGTATTAGATTCTTCCCAAAAGGGGTTTAAAAGTAAAGTGGGGGAAAGTTATTCAAAGCTTTATCTGGTCTAGTCGGCCCCTACCTAGACTACTTTCATTTTTGGTCTCCATATTACAGGGGGGATATAGCCTTGTAAAAAAAAGGCAGAAAAGGGATGACCAAAATAATACAAGGGGGTAACTTTAGTTTGAGAGGAGTTTTGAATTTAAAAAATTACACTCACTCGAGAGAGCAGAAAAGGGGCATTGATAGAATTTTTAAGTGGAAAAAGGGTTTTAATAAAGGAGGGGAAAAAAAGTTTTTACGGTTTAACCAGGGTAAACAGAAGTAACGGATTAAATTTAAAAAAGCGTAGATTTTAAAAATAGGGAAAAAAAGGGTTTACAAATAGGGGGGTGAATGGTGGAAAGTCTCAGTAGCAGGTAGTTTGTGCGGAGCTTAGGGAGCTTTTAAAGGGAGCGGAAGGTTCAGGGTGGGGATGAGGGTGGAGTGTAGTTTTGGATGACAGGAACTACCACGTGTAGGCCGCGGCCTCTTGTAGTTCCTATTTCTTATGTTTTTATGTTTTTTATGTCCCTACTATTAAAATAATAAAAATAGTACTAATAATAAAATTTGAATAATAATAATAATAATAAAAATAATAAAAATAAAAAAAAATAATTAATAAAATAATATAATAATATAAATTTTCTACTACTACTACACCCATAATATATAAAAATAAAATAATAAAATAATAAAAATAATTAATATAGTAATGACTAATTCTGTAAGAATATATAATATTTAAAAATAAAAATAAAAATAATAAAAATAATAATAAAAATAATATTTTTCGCGGAAAAGGGTTTAAAACCCTTTTTAACATGATTTACGAAGAGTTTACGTTGAGTGGGGGGGGGGGGGGGGGGGGGGGGGGGGGGGGGGGGTAAAATAATATATAAAATTTGAGTAATTTTAAAGCTCGTCATTTCCCTTTACTTTTCATTTTTGAATCACTAGTTTTAGTTTGCGACAATACTTTTTTGCCTGCGATAGCGGGGCGTCAGGGGGCAAAGGGAAAGGGGGAGGTACCAATTAGCTCTCTCTTGTCCACTCTCCAGCTGTGGGAGCACGTTGGGGAGTTTTGGCATCACCCCGTTAAAGGGTTTTGGGAGTGGGGTTTTTTGGTGAAGGGGTTACACGTGGGGTTTTAGGGTGACCCCCCCAAAAAAAAACACCAAGGTGTTTTTTAAATGGGGGGGGAAAGGTTTTTCACAGTATTCAGGGTGACGGGGAAATTTTCACAGTGATTTTGGGGGACGGGAAAAATTTCCCAAAAGTTCGGGTGACGGAAGTTACACAGGGGATTTGGGTGACGGGGAAATTACACAGTGATTCAGGGTTGGGCGGGGAAATTTTAAAAACAGTGATTTAGGGTGACGGAAGTTTCACATTTATTCAGGGTTACGGGGGAAATTTCACAGTGATTAGGGTGAGGGGGTTTTCACAGTGATTTCAGGGTGAGGGGTTAAAACAGTGATTCAGGGTGAGGGGTTTTCACAGGATTCAGGGTGAAGGGGTTACACAGTGATTCAGGGTTGAGGGGGTTTTAAAAGTGATTCCCGGGTGAGGGGTTACACAGTTTTCAGGGTGAGGGGGTTTTAAAAAGTTAAATTTAGGGGGGAGGGGGTTACCAGTGATTTAGGGGTTTTAGGGGTTACACAGTGGTTCAGGGTGGGCCGGGAAATTAACATGATTCAGGGTGAGGGGTGGGTTTTCACAGTGATTTTAGGTGAGGGGTTTCACAGTTTATTCAGGGGGAGGGTTTACCCAGTGATTCAGGGTGAGGGGTTTCACAGTGATTCAGGGTGAGGGGGTTACACATGATTCCCTTGTGACGGGAAGTTTTCACCGGGGATTCAGTGTGCCGGGGGAAATTACACAGTGATTCCCGGGGTGACGGGAAAATTAAAACATGATTCGTTGGGCGGGGAAATTTCACAGTGATTCATGTGACGGAAGTTTCACAGGGATTCAAGGGGTACGGGAAGGGTTTCCAGTGATTCAGTGTGACGGGGGAAGGGTTTCAATGATTAGTGTGACCGGGGAATTAACAAAATGATTTTTAGGGGTGACGGGAAAATTACCAGTGATTCAGGGACGGGAAATTTTTTCACAGTGATTCAGTGTGGGCGGGAAAATTTTTCCCGTGATTCCCGTGTTTACGGGAAGTTACACAGTGATTCAGTGTGACGGGGAATTACACAGTGATTAAAAAGGGGAGGGAAGTTTCACAGTGATTCAGTGTGACGGGAAGTTACAAAAGTGATTCAGGGGGGGGGTGTTACAAAAGTGATTCAGGGGGAGGGTTTTTACAAATTATTTTTTGATGTAAAACCTTAGGTTGGAAAGGGGAAATGAATACTGGCCCATCAGTAGGGTTTATAAAATACGAAGTCCTGGGTTTAAAAAAGTTGTTTTTCAACCCCGTAGTACCACATATTTTCTTAATCTTTTAAAGTTTTGTCCCCTTATTGTGGGGGGGTGGTGGCATTTAAAAGGCCGGATTGTGGGAAAAACCCCTTTGAGTTAGCTTCAAAACTTATAAAGGGGGCGCTACAAAAAGTAAACTAGTAATGATAAAAAATAATAATACTAGTAAGGGTAAAAATAATAATACTATAAGGGTAATAATATAATACTAGTAATGATAAAAAAAAATAAAATTTTAGGGGAATCTATAATGAAAACTAATAAAAAATAATAATAAGAAGAATAATAAAAATAAAAATATAATAATAAAAAATTTAATTAATAAAAATTAATATAAAAAAATAATAAATAATAAAATTTAAAAATAATAATAATAATAATAATAATAAAAAATAAGAAAAATAATAATTAAAACTAAGTAATAATGTAATAAAAATAAAAATAATGATAAAAAATAATAATAATAATAAAAAGAAATAAAATAAAAATAATAGTAATAAAAAGGGATAAAAAATAATAATAATTAATAATAATAATAAAGATAAATAAAAAAAATATAATAAAAATAATAATAATAAAAAATTAAAAAATGATTAATTTAAAATAATAAAATAATAATTTAAAAAATAATAAATAATATAGAATAAAAAGTAATAATAATAATAATAATTTATAATAAAATAATAAAATAATAATAATGTAATAATAAAATAATAATAAAGATAAAATAATAAAAAATAAAAATAATAATAAAAAATTTTTAAAAATTAATAAAATAATAAAAATGATAAAAATAAAAATAATAAATAAAAAAAATAATAAAAATTTAAAATAATAAAAATAATAATAATATACTACCTTAATATCTCCCTTATCTTTAAATTTTTTCCCCATATTTTTTTTTTAAATGAAAAATATTATATAATTAGAAATTATTATATATAATATATATAAAATTTAAAATTTATATATATTACAAAAGAATAGTTATATGATAGTGAATTTTTTATTAGAATGGTTTGAATAGTATAGTATTTAGAAATATAGTAGTAGTATAGTAGTAGTAGTAGTATAGATAAATATATAGTAGTATAAGTATATATAGTATTTTAAGGTATAGTATAGTAGTATATAGTAGAGTAGTATGGGTATTTATATAGTAGTGTAGAAATAGTAAAATAGTAGTAGTTTATTTAGTAGTAAAGTAGTATAGAAATTATAGTAATAGTAAAGTTAGTATAGTATAGTAATATAGTAGTATTTAGTAGGTAGTAGTAATTAATGTAGTAGTATTATAGTAATAGTAGTAGTAGTATGTATATGTAGTAGTAGTATATTGTATAGTAGTAGTAGAAAGTATAGTAGTAGTAGTATAGTTAGTATATTTATAGTAGTAGTAGTAGTATAGTAGTAGTAAGTAGTAAATAGTAGTAAATGTAGTAGTAGTAGTATAGAAAGTAGTAGTAGTAGTAGTATTTTAGTAATAGTAGTAGTAGTAGTAGTAGTAGTATAGTATTATAGTAGTGGGTAGAAATAGTAGTAGTAGTAATGTAGTGTGTAATTGTATTTAGTAGTAGAGTGTATATTAATAGTAGTGTAGTAGTGTAGTAATAGTAGAGTAATGAGTATATAGTAGTAGTAGTATAGTAATAGTAGTAGTAGTAGTAGTATAGTAGTAGTAGTGCAATAGTAGTGTAGAGTAGCAGTAGTGTATAGTAGTAGTAGAAAATATTAGTAGTAGTAGTAGTAGTAGTAGTAGGTAGAAAAGTAAGTAGTAGTAGTAGTAGTAGTAGTAGTTCCTCTCTCCCTTCTCTCCTCTCTCTCTCTCTCTCTCTCTCTTTCTCTCTCTCTCCCTCTCTCTCTCTCTCTCTCTCTTTTTCTCCCCTTCTCTCTCTCTCTCTCTCTCTCTCTCTCTCTCTCTCTTCTCTTCTCCCCCTCTTTCTCTCGCACTCTTTCTATATATAGAGAGTCTCTCTATCCCCCCCCCCCCCTTCTCTCTCCTCTCTTCTCTCTTCTCCTCTCTTCCCCTCTCCTCCCCTCTTTTCTCTCTCTCTCTCTCTCTCTCTCTCTCTCTCTCTCTCCTCTCTCTCTCTCCTCTCTCTCTCTCTCTCTCTCCCCTTCTCTCTCTCTCCCCTCTCCTCTCTCTCTTATATATTATATTTATATATATATATAATATATATATATATATATATATAAATATATGTGTATGAATAGGGTTATGTTTATGTATATTATTGTATATATTATATGTATATTTATATGTTAATTATTATATTTTGTTGTATATGGTGTATGTGTGATAATTATATTATTATCCCCCTCTCTCCATCTCTCTCCTCTCTCTCTCTCTCTCTCTCTCCTCTCTTCTCTCTCCTCTCCTCCTCTTTTTCTCTCTCTCCTTTTTCCCCTCTCTCTCTCTTTCTCTCTCTTCTCTCTCCCTAAGCTCCTTGAAAGTTTTAAAGCTAGGGATGTGAATCTTTGGAAGACAAATGTATTTGGGTCTCACGATAACTTTGGGAAACACTCTTTTATCTCAAGGTTGAGGGGTTTTAGAAGAAGAGTAGTAAATAAATATTTGAAGATGTTAATTCGAACCGACCCCTCCAACCAGGAGACTATTAAAAGTAAGAAAAAATAATAATTTTTTTATTTAAAAGCCCGAAAGGCATGTCTAGAAAAATATATTAAAAATTAGTTAAAATAACTTTTACTTTAAAACCATACTATTACTAAAAAACAAACTGATCTTTAAATATTGCTTATCATTGGGGACGTTGTTCTCATTTTTGGTTGTTTGTTGTCGAATGTTATTATTTTACCATTTTCTAAAATGTTAAACGTCATTAATATCTGTTTTCCATATAATTACCCTAATAGAATATTGCTACAAACTTTCTGTACCATGGTTTTGCCCTGTGGGGGGCCGATATTTGTGACCTTGCTTTTTTATAAAATTTGTAGAACAAAAAATCACTGCTACCATTACACTTTGCCCATTTATATATCACTGTTGTTAGCGCTGTTGCAAATCAAAAATACTATAATTTTAAACGTCATTTTTTCTGATTCCAAACTCTTACCCTAATACTGCAATATGTATAAACTTCTTACCATTGTTGTTGCCTGTGGGGCCGGATATTTGTGCCATTGCTGTAATGTTTCCTAGCCAATGTCTAATTCCCCGGGAGAAATGTTGTATACAAAAACGGGAAAATAAATGCCACAAGTTTTGGGGTGTGCGAGAAACAGCAGAAAATGTACACCCTGTAGGAAAGGAACCGGGTGCGGAAAACCCCGGGGGACGTGACCCCGGGGGGGAGAGGGAGGAAGGGGGGCCCAAAACGAGGGCCAGGACCCCCAGCGAGTGAGGAGCACAGCAGCGAGGGAGACGAGGGGGGCGGGGGGCGGCCTGCTCCCACTGCCACCACCAATGCAGTTCCCGCCGCCCCCTCCCCTCCGCAGCCGCCACCCCCACCTCCCCCGCCGCCCCCCACCCCCACCGACACTCCCACCGCCACCCCCCAACCCCTGGGGGGGCAAAAAATAAAAAACCGGGAGAGTGAACCCATATGGAAGGATCTGACAAGGCTAAAAAAAAACATATGGGGGGGCGCACCACCGGGTAGCGGGATGGTCTACAAGCAACCTCTTTGAACCCAAAAAAGCCGGGCCACCACCAAAATCCCCAAGGAAAGGGCTGCCCTCCTCAATACTAAAACCCGAAAAACCCCTCTATCACCTTTTCCCCTCAAACTGCTCTTTCTGTTCCCAAAAGCTTTTTTTCAAAGACACACAAGAAGCGACAATGAAACGTAAAGGCAGTCTCAAGACGGGGGGAACTGGGTTGAAAAAAACGAGACGACTCCTGGGGGGGGCCCGGGGGCCATACAAAGAGACTGCGGGCCCCTCCATCAACCGTCACAGAGAAGAGGATAAAACCCTACTTTGCCGACAGGTGCACAAGGCAAAGTTTCCCTCGGCACTGCGGGGTCTCAAAGAGAATGAGTCCGGGGGTGTTTGCCCCTCACAAGGGAAAAACCCTCAGAAGCTGGAGAAAAACATCCTCCTCCAGCGACTTAAACCCGGGCTCGACTGCAGGGCATGCCATACCCCCAACAGTGTATTACGAGATGATCACGGGGGGAAAAGGGGTGGGAAAAATCCCTCCAGACACATGGCATGCTGGGCCCTCAGGGCCCGGACGCGAGAGGGTGGCGTCGCCCGCTAGCAGCACCATTTTGGGCAGTGGCGCAGTGACCTCTGCAGTGCTCTCCACACTAGCAAGGAAAATTGCCACCACCTTGTCACCATCTCGACCCTTCACAGCCTGCCGCCTCATTCCCCCCGGGCAAAAGCCCCGGGTGCAGACCATTGGCATTGGCGAATCATACCGCGTCGTGGTAAAGCTATGGTGTCGTCAAGGAGGATTGAGGAAGGCGGGGGGAACCTCCAGTTTGCGCAGGGCAAACAGGGGGGGAAGCAGCCACCACGCCATGAGGGGGATCTTCGCCCAAGAAGACGTGAAACGGTTCTTTAGTGGACCAAAAAACGCGTTTTAAAAACCCCTCAACAGAAAAACAATGCTTCATAAATAAAAAACAAGTGTCCTTCCCCCGGCTCATACGCCGATAACACTTTTAAATGAACCCCCTTTAAATTTTTAGTAAATAAGTGGTAGCAAAAGGCAGGTGTTAATCAAGGGGAAGGGAACAACTCAAGTGACCCGGGCCCCTGGTGATTACGCCCCCTTTGGGAGGGCAGTCTTCAAGGGGCGTGATTTGGTTTTAAAAGACAAAAGGGGAAGCAGGGGCATTGCTACGACCTTCAGGGGCCGCAAATTACGGACCTAAGCCCCCGGGGGGGGTTAATACGGCCCCAAGGCCCTACCCTAGGATACAACCCAACGCCGCTAAATCCTCCTCATCGTCAAACCAGACCTTGACGGGGTTTTAAAAATCTTCAGTGGCAGTGGAGGTTTTTGGTAACGAAGGAAGGACGCGGGGACTTGGGTCTGTTATTGGAACAGGGATTTTAAAAAGGAGTACGTCGGAGAGAAATGTCTGAGGGGGGACGAGGGCGATTTTTGTCGCCATGGCCAAGCCGACCTCACGCAGCCTACGCGGCTACACCATGGGGCCCGCAAAATCGGGGGAACTTGTATGCGGGACCATCCCGGACCAGCCCTCTCCTCAGACCGCTGGAGAATTATAAAGAAACCTTCATACCCGCGTTTTCTGAATCTCCCCTCCCCGGGGAATGCCGAGGGGGTTTTCTCGAACCCCTCCAAGTAGCGGGGTGGAATCACCCCTTCCGGAAGGGGGCTGGGTGGGGAACCCAACTCCATCAACCCTTTCCAGGGCCCCCACGGAATGATCACGCTAGGCCACAAGGGGAAACCGACCAAAATGTGATCGCTGAGCAAAAAAACGATTCTCCGAGAAAAGGACAAGGGCAGAAACCACCTTGAAAACCTTTTGACCCTCCTGCATCCAGACACCGTGAGAAAAAAAAAAATCCACATGCACAGGGACGGGAGCGTCCAACTGGCTAACATTTATACCCCAAACAGAGCAAAGGGGCTTCAAACCCCAAAAAAACAAGAATTTGTCGATGCCGTTGCTCTGGGTACGGTGGCCGTGGGAAGGGTCCCCAACACCTGTGTGTGTGGATCCCCCAACCGTAACCACACCATACGGCAAAAAAGGGGGGGGTTTGTGTGTACAGGGACGACGGGTGAGGGACCTACAGCCACACTAGGGAGTGTGCCCGACGTCTCCACCGAGCCCAAACCCTTCTGCCTCTAGATGGGAACTCCCGCGGTACAGGACGCCAAAACCACCCCTGAGGGGTCGCGTGGACCCCTCTGGCTCGGGGATTCTGGACCAGGGGCAGCGGACCTTTTTGGACTCCGGGGCTTCGACCCGATGGCCGCCTCCCCCGTGGCTCTCCCCTCGAGGTGTCCCCACGGAAAGAGGGAGAGATAGGGGCCCATGGGGATAGGATCCTGCAATCACCATGGTACCTTCACGCCCCCGTCTTCACCACATCTGGCGGCATGGCCCCCAAGGCTAGGGCTTCTACTCAAGACTAGCGACTTGATGTCAGTAAAAAAGCACCAGCCAAGGAGCTCCGTCCCCCGCCCGGGGGTTCGCCCCTCCTTCTCCCTGCCCGGTCTGCCCTCCTGTGTCTCGGGTACGAATACTCCACCCCTCTAACACGGGCATAGGTGACCTGATTGCGAGGGCCCCATTGTAGAAGTGGGATAAAGGGTGGTAGGTTAGGAAAAGAGTGGTTTGTAAAAATTTTGGGTGTTGTTAGTAATGTTGTATTTTTAGGGGTATTGTAAGGTTGGAGGCACAGTCAAAAAGCGAGGTGGGGCTAGGCGACCCCCCCAAATAAAAAGGCGGTGGGGGTTATTTGTAGTAAAGTAGTAATATAGTATAGTATTTGTATAGTATAGTAGTAGTAATATAATGTAGTTAGTATAGTATAGTAGTGTAGTAGTAGTAGAGTATATAGTAGTAGTTTAGTAGTATTAGTATAAATGGGGGGAGAAGGAAAGGAGGAGAGGGAAAAGGGAGGAGAAAACTTTTTTTTAAGTATCCTTTTTCTTTTATCAACCTTCAGATCCTTCACAGGGTCCCCTTTGCTCCTTCACGCATCCCACGGAGTCATGGGGGGGGCATTGGGAAATCCCACAGGATTGCTATAGTATGCCAAAGGGTTTTTTTAATCCTTTGACATCGCATGGGTGGCTCAAAAAGGGATTAATAATACTAATACTTACTTTTAAATACTAATATATCATTTTGAAGTCATGTTATACTACTACACTATACTGAAAAAAATAATACTGACGGTTTGTATTTAAGCATTTTAAACTACTGCCCAGAAATTGTTTTGTCTTGTGAAAGTTTTGTCTAATTTGTGGTTTTTTTAAAGGGAAATCTGGGAAATATCAGCGTTGTGAAAAGGGGTGAAATGGGATTTTAATATTGTAACTGAAAAATACTCCGATTCGTTTCAGCATGCCCGTAAGCAGCAAATCATTTTTAAGCAAATCAATTTTTTCTAAAAATATTGCAAATTTTGCAAGGGGTATGCCTTGAAATTTTTTTTAAATCACGTTTTTTTCAATAACTAAAAAACTATGGCAGATACATGCAAGAGGTATAGAGAAGTAATATGAAGTGTGTGTGTGTGTGTGTGTGTGTAGGGGGGTATATGCTAACTTAGGAGTATGATAGAAGCATTACAAGGTTGAAAAATATGTGTATAATCTAATTTTTAAGTACTAGTAAGATATTGATGGTTTATGAGTGTATATGTTTCTATTGTAATCTGTATCTCTCTCTCTCTCAACCTCCAAATCCCTCTCTCTCTCCACCCTCCAACAATCTTCTCTCTCTCCCCTCTCTTCAACCTCCAAATCCCTCTCTCTCTCTCACCCTCCAAAACTTTTTCTCTCTCTCTCTCTCAACCTCCAAATCCTCTCTCTCTCGTCACCCCTCCAAAACTCTCTCTCTCTCTCTCTCAACCTCCAATCTCTCCTCTCTCTCTCTCTCTCTCTCTCTCTCGTCTCCTCCTCTCTCATCTCTCTCTCTTCTCTCTCTCTCTCTTCCTCTCTCTCTCTCTCTCTTCTCTCTCTCTCCAAAAACTCTCTCTCTCTCTCTCTCTCTTCTCTCTCTGTCTCTCTCTCTCTCTCTCTCTCTCTGTCTCTCTCTCTCTCCTCTCTCTCTCTCTCTCCTCTCTCTCTCTCTCTCTTCTCCTCCAAAACTCGCTCCAAAAAGTTAAGTGTAGTGTAGTTAAATCAACCAGCCATGTAAGGACCTATGGTCTGTTGCTGTTTGTGTTTCCTTTGTATTCCTAACACACACACACACCACACACACACACACCCACACACACACACACTCTCACCTTCCTGTCTATATATGTTTAGGTATATATAGGTATATACTATATAGGTATATATGTTTCTGTACTATATATTTAAGGCCAATAAACAATCTCTCTCTCTCTCTCTTCCTCTCCCCTTGGTGGCCACACTGCCTGTAGCCGCACAGTGTAGTGTAGTGGTGCAGTGCCTCCACAGTGCCACACCCGTCACAGACCCACCACAGCTCACCCACAGACAACACACCCGCCACCTCAACCAAGAGGCTGCGCTGGGCCTCACCTCGCCCACCTGCTACCACCTCATCCAGCAGGGGGGCGCAGGTCACAGCTGTAATACATAGCAATACATAGCAATACATAGGAATACATAGGAAGGAGAGAAGGAAGAACAAGATGGAGGAGGAGGGCACAGCAGACACAACCACAGTGGCCACACAATAATAATAATAATAATAATAATATAAATAATAATATAATAATAATAATAATAATAATAATAATAATAATAATAATAAGAAGAAGAAGAATAAGAAGAAGAAGAAGAAGAAGAAGAAGAAGAATAACAATATAAAAACCTAACCACTAACATAACCAAAAAAATTATTTCACAATACTTATACAGTTTAGGTACACTCTAACCTCCATTTTCCGGACTGTCAGGGGGTTAGCCCAGTCCGGGAACCCCAAAACTCCGGGAACCCCAAAACTCCAGGAACCCCAAAACTCCGGGAACCCCAAAACTCCAGGAACCCCAAAACTCCGGGAACTCCAAAACTCCAGGAACCCCAAAACTCCGGGAACCCCAAAGCTCCGGGAACCCCAAAACTCCAGGAACCCCAAAACTCCGGGAACCCCAAAACTCCGGGAACCCCAAAACTCCGGGAACCCCAAAACTCCGGGAACCCCAAAACTCCGGGAACCCCAAAACTCCGGGAACCCCAAAACTCCGGGAACCCCAAAACTCCGGGAACCCCAAAACTCCGGGAACCCCAAAACTCCGGGAACCCCAAAAGTCCGGGAACCGGGGAAGTCCAGGAGGTGTAGCCATTCAGGGACTTTATCTGGTAAAGTTTGGAGACTTGCGCCATTGTATGTACAGTTGTGTTCTGCCACCTCCTTGCTCAGCCATTAGGGCATTAAGCTTCAAGTGGCAAGGTTCACCATTAGCAGTGTCTGGGCTTCCCACCTGTGAGGGCAGAGGACAGGCCACCCGCCCTGACCCCTGGTGGCGGCATGCCCACAATAACAGTCCTCCCGCCCTGACCCCTGGTGGCGGCATGCCCACAATAACAGTCCTCCCGCCCTGACCCCTGGTGGCGGCATGCCCACAATAACAGTCCTCCCCCCTGACCCCTGGTGGCGGCATGCCCACAATAACAGTCCTTCCGCCCTGACCCCTGGTGGCGGCATGCCTACAATAACAGTCCTCCCGCCCTGACCCCTGGTGGTGGCATGCCCACAATAACAGTCCTCCCGCCCTGACCCCTGGTGGCGGCATGCCCACAATAACAGTCCTCCCGCCCTGACCCCTGGTGGCGGCATGCCCACAATAACAGTCCTCCCGCCCTGACCCCTGGTGGCGGCATGCCCACAATAACAGTCCTCCCGCCCTGACCCCTGGTGGCGGCATGCCCACAATAACAGTCCTCCCGCCCTGACCCCTGGTGGTGGCATGCCCACAATAACAGTCCTCCCGCCCTGACCCCTGGTGGCGGCATGCCCACAATAACAGTCGGGAACCTCGCCGTGCGGGAAATGTGAATGCCGTACTTTCCTTAATGTCCCGGACTAGTCCGGACACATGTCCGGGGGCGGAAATGACCGGGAAATCCAAAATCCGGCACTAGGAGGTCCGGGAAATGGAGGGTGGCGTGTACAAACAGTAAGCCCTCACTTTAACCAACCCATCCAAACTTTTCCCCCCCAAGGGATCCAAACTTTTCCCCCCCAAGGGATCCAAACTTTTCCCATATAAAAAACTGTATCCGTTATAGTCCAGTATTTCCCAACCTGGGGGAAATTTCCCCCTGGGGGGAAATTTCAGGATTCTAAGGGGAAAATTTATCCTGAGGGGCATCTAAATTACTAGCATTTAGTCGACAGAAAAAATGTCTTTAGAGTTCAGAGTTCAGCTATTGACTTCTTTTTTCTTTAAGTGTGTATAGATATAGAGGATAGTGTCTATATACTTGTTATTAAGCAAGTAAATGTTGGGTTTTGGAAATCCTGATGGTTGAACAGGGGGAAGGAGGAACAACAGACCAAAGCTTGGGAACCACTGCGTTATACCCTATGAGGGGAAAGTTCGCTAATTCCGACCCTTTCCGTGTATAATGAACTTTGTTGGTTACGTTAGGTGAAAGTTCGCACAGTTACGTACACACAGTCACCACAAATACTACATGCATGCACGGACATTAAAAATAAACTGAACCTAACCTTACATTTACCACACTGGTTCGGCACATCCCTGCATATACCAGACTGCCAGAACAAATTAGTTAAAGCCAAAATTCATTATCTAGAGGTGTGTAGGAGCCCGGGTTATGACCAGAGGTGTGTAGGAGCCCGGGTTATGACCAGAGGTGTGTAGGAGCCCGGGTTATGACCAGAGGTGTGTAGGAGCCCGGGTTATGACTAGAGGTGTGTAGGAGCCCGGGTTATGACCAGAGGTGTGTAGAGCCCGGGTTTATGACCAGAGGTGTGTAGGAGCCCGGGTTATGACCAGAGGTGTGTAGGAGCCCGGGTTATGACCAGAGGTGTGTAGGAACCCGGGTTATGACCAGAGGTGTGTAGGAGCCCGGGTTATGACCAGAGGTGTGTAGGAGCCCGGGTTATGACCAGAGGTGTGTAGGAGCCCGGGTTATGACCAGAGGTGTGTAGGAGCCCGGGTTATGACCAGAGGTGTGTAGGAGCCCGGGTTATGACCAGAGGTGTGTAGGAGCCCGGTTATGACCAGAGGTGTGTAGGAGCCGGGTTATGACCAGAGGTGTGTAAGGAGCCTTATAGTACTATAGGGATCAAAGGATGTCACCAAGGATGACCAGAGGTGTGTAAGGAGCCTTATAGTACTATAGGGATCAAAGGATGTCACCAAGGATGACCAGAGGTTGTAGGAGCCTTATAGTACTATAGGGATCAAAGGATGTCACCAAGGATGAAAAAAATAAAATAAGTAAAATTCTGAAATCCAAGTCATTCAAAAAAGTGTTACAAAAATTACTACCCGAGACTGGGATTACAGGGAGCTTCCTAAGCAAGTTGTTTCGTACCCAGGTTTTCTTAGTTGTTTCGTACATACCTGGTGTCGTTTCGTAACTCTAGTAGTCAAGTTCAACTCTGAGCTTAGTGTACGAAACGACTATGCTTTCCTATAGACTACGAAACAACTTTTTGGTGTACGAAACAACTTGTGTACGAACTGACTGTACCCCGTTCGGTCTGGTGCGTTCGGTCAATTTTTCCTGTACATTACTAAACCATGTAGACGTAGATATAGATGTACTATAGACGTAGATGTGCCGTAGACGTACTGTAGATTATCAAGGCAACGTTTCTACAGAAGTTTATTTCGAGTTTTGTGCCAACGTTTTCCTCCACACACACACACACACACACACACTACACATACGCCCATATTTAACCCTTATATCACCACGCCCACAGTTCCCCCACGCCCATTTCTCCGCCCATACATGCACAAAGGGTCTTATCTCACCACACTATTAATCCCAGCACTTAATTAACAGCCTAGGTCACGTAATTAGTGATAATAAAACAGGTCACTTCAAATCACAACACACACATTGCACACACACACGCCCATCATTTAACCTTATATCGCCACGCCCACAGCTCCCGCACGCCCATTTCTCCGCCCATATATGCACAAGGGTCTTATCTCACCCCACCATAAATCACAGCACTTATTACCAGCCTAGGTCACGTTATATCGATAATAAAACAGGTCACTTCAAATCACAACACACACATTGCACACACACACGCCCATCATTTAACCCTTATATCGCCACGCCCACGATTCCCCCACGCCCATTTCTCCGCCCACACATGCACAAGGGTCTTATCTCACCCCACTATTAATCCCAGTACTTAATTCCGCACTTAGGTCACGTAGCTAATAACGATAATAAAACAGGTCACTTCACAAATAAATTTGGCGTTACTCTTCTTCCTCTTCTTGTGGATGTGTTTTTCCTTCGACAGCTGATTGGGACAGTACATGTTTGTTGTTTTCTTCTATACTCATATATTAAGGCTTTTTCAGCCTTTTAATGGCTGGTAAACGTTGTATTAATAGTTTTTCTGTTGATTTATATATATTAGCATGATTACATTGTCCTTATAGGCTCAAATAACGTAAATTCAGCCTAGCTCTGCGTTTGCTTGTTTTTTGTTTCACCTAAAATACCTAAAATTATATACTAAGGCTATTTCGGCTATTTTAACGACTGGCAAACGTTGTATTGATAGTTTTTATGCTGTTTTATATATATTAGCGTGATTACAATGTCGTTATAGCCTCAAATAACGTAAATATCGCCCTTTAGCTTCCTTATGCAAGTACACAATGGCATCGTAGGGTTTATGTATTCCATCGCTTATAATTGTTACAAGGACACATTATAAAGTGGGGCAGAAATAGACTTGCATCACAGTACAAATAAACTCCCGCAAGTATGATAGGAACATAATAATTATTTGCCATTTTGCCTCCTCGGCTGAAACCAGAAAATATTGCGTCATATTTCATCGACATTGCATCAGAAACCAAAATAGCCATTTATGGTTTACTTGGTGTTGTTAAGAAGCAAAGCCTCACCGTCGTGGTGGTCCACCGCTGCTGCCAGTCCTGGCGTCCCTGTCTAACAGGGCCACCTGGTCCGGTAGGGTGTTGGAGGTCCTACACTTGGCAGTGTATCCCGGTACTGGAGGTTCATCCGGCACTGTCCCTAGTATCTTGTCCAGTCCATATTTAAAGGTGTTGACGGAGCACCCTGGGATGTTTCTCACATTTTTGTGGAGGCTGTTGAAGATTTTAGGCCCTTCATGAGCCAGACTGGCGGCCAGTAAGGTCTTGCATCTCCCCGGGGCCTTGGAAGGGAGGGTTCTGCTACTGCCCTTGCGTCCAGTCCGCTCATTTAAGTGTGCCTGGAGTGCCAGGGACGTGGGCTCTGGCACCTGTTTCTCCAGGACCTTCCCTATAGAGATGGCACGATGCCTTTCTCTCCGTCTTTGCTGTGAGTAAATTCCTAATATTTTGAGGCGGTCCCAGCAGTTCAATGTGATTTTAGTCACAAAATTGTTCTGAAATATAAAAGTACGTAATTTATATGTAACGAAAATGTAAAACTATAAGAATTGCTGGTAAATATGAGGAAACAGTACCTGACAGAACCTGCATTCGGTCAGCGGTTCGAGTCCACCAAGTTCGTCCTGGCTTGGTGGCGCTATATAGTCAATAACCTTGTAGTTGGTACTTGCAAAGTGTCTAGATAGGATCAAAGTATCTTATCTTCTCTCTCTCTCTCTCTCTCATCTCTCTCTCTCTCTCTCTCTCTCTCTCTCTCTCTCTCTCTCTTCTCTCTCTCCTCTCTCCTCCTCTCTCTCCTCTCTCCCTCTCCTCTCTCTCCCTCTCTCTCCTCTCTCCTGCTAATAATGAAACAAAATCAAACCCGATGCGTGCGTGTGTGTGTGTGTGTGTGTGTGTGTGTGTGTGTGTGTGTGTGCGTTTGTGTATTCATCTAGTTGTATTCATCTAGTTGTATTTTACAAGGCCTGAGCGACGCTCGTGTGGCCCCGTCTCCATATCAACATTTTTATCATTCATCCTTAGTGCTTAGTGTTGGCCGAAGCCACCACCCCGGGAGGCGGGTCACAAACCCCCGGATAACACCCGGTACCCATTCACTGCTGGGTGGACAGGGGCTCGGGTTTTAAGAAGACCGCCCGTCTGTCTTCGCTCCGCCTGGGGATCGAACCCGGGACTTCTCGGTTGTGAGCTGAGCGTGCTTGACAAGTGTGTGTGTGTGTGTGTGTGTGTGTGTGTGTGTGTAGGGTGCGACGGGGAAACCTTTAAGTACTCCTGGTAATGAATTCTATCAAAGAAAACGGAGGGGAATAAGGGATGACTTTAATATGTTTTCCTGCGCCCTAATGATGACTAAGGTTGGTAGGTTGGTGGTAGTGATGATGGTAAGGAATATGATGATGATATAAATGATGTTAATTATGGTGATGATAATGATAATGAAGACAACTGCTGACAACGATAATGATACTAACAATAATTATGATAACAATGATAATATTGAGAATTATAATGCTAGTTATAATAATGATAATTTATGCCTTAACCCCTTCACGCCCAGATCTTTCCTTGGCTGTATAATATTGTCTGTTTTCGAGCCATAAATTACGAAAAGTAACTGAATATTCCAATTAGTTAGTGGACAAGGATACTATTCCAGAGCTGGCACTAAATACATTGAATGTATTTAAATACTAAATACTAAATACATGGGAGAAATGTATTTAAATACTAAATACTAAATACATTTTAAGAATGTATTTAAATACTAAATACTAAATACATTAATTGCATTTAAATACATTTGTAAATACATTTTATATATACACAAATTTTAACATGTCCGAAAAAAATGGATTTCCTTAGGTCATAAGGAAATCCTAAGGCTTAAGATTTCCTTAGATTTTGCGTTTCCTTAGAAATTTCCTTCTCAGGCCTAAATTTCCTAAAAATAAGGAAATTTCCTTGCAAGTGGAAACCCTGGTTCACTGTAACATCAGGGTTGCCAGATTGTTGGGCGGGTTTATGGCCAAATTAACTGATAAAAAAGTATTTACATTTTTATATTATAACTAGCCGCAAAGCCGCCCTCCGGGCGGCCTTTTTGGCTTTTGGCTAATGTATTTAAATACTTATAAAAGTATTTAAATACTGTATTTAAATACATGACAACCAATGTATTTATAAATACATTTCTAAATACACAAATGTATTTAAATACGTATTTAAATACAAATGTATTTAAATACTGCCCAGCTCTGGATACTAAACAGGTCATAGCTATAAAATATTGCTAATAGTCACTAAACATGGTCTTATGGCACCTTAATTACAATGGAAATGACGTTCTGGGCCTCAAAGGGTTAAATTAAAAGCCATTTTTTTTTTTCGTCGGGTTGTTTATATTTTATTTTCAGTTTTTCCTAACACGTCTATCTCACTTGAAGGTTTTATTTATACTAAACTATCATCTTTAGGGTTGTATAGTAGTCTATTTTTTTAACGAGGCGAAAGTTCCATTCTATCTTAAAGTCTCATGCTTAAAGTTATGCCTCTGTTTACCTGATACTATGGTTAACTATGATAAAATACAGCTGACATTAAGAAGAAGCGTAGTACTCCCTTCTCCTGGCATCAAATATCAGTCAGTAAGCAGCAAGGGGCCAGGATTTTTTACCTCCTTAAAAATAACAGAGTATAGTTAATCTCATGCATCATACCCTCACACATTTTCTATTTATTTGTTTAACCCCTTGAGGCCCAGAACGTCATTTCCA
This sequence comes from Chionoecetes opilio, assembly GCA_016584305.1. Lineage (NCBI taxonomy): Eukaryota > Metazoa > Arthropoda > Malacostraca > Decapoda > Majidae > Chionoecetes > Chionoecetes opilio. Next base: position 18,364 of record JACEEZ010011648.1, read on the forward strand.
TTGTAATTTGGGTACCATTAGATAATTTTTAATGAATATAATTAATATTTTATAGATATGACATGTTTAGTATCCTTCTCCACTACCGTAGATAACACTATATTCGCCAGTCACTTACCACTGCACTAATGTCGCCAGGTACAATATATTACGAATGTTAGCATCCCTACAGACTTTTATGTGTCACTGAATACGCGTGCACAGTAGTTTATATTATGTACATCACACTACATGTCTTCAGTGGCACATAAAAGTCTGTAGTGATGCTAAAATTCGTAATATATTGTGCCTGCCGACATTAGTGCAGTGGCGAGTGACTGGCGACTATAGTGTTATCTACGGTAACTAATTTGGTATATTCAGTTATTTTTCGTAATTTTATGGCTAACAACAGACACATTTTTTTATAGCAAAGGAAAGATCTAGGCGTGAAGGGCTTAATATTAATACTTTTTTTTCTTCCAAATTCTTGTTTTCACTGTAGTTTTCCTGCCAAATAAGCTTTTTTTTATGTAGTGTTGACAAAGTACCCACAAGTTTCTTTGTGCTGCTATTTAAAACATCAACAAATAAATAACTTTAAGGAGGGTCTAAAAAAATCTAAGCGATGAATTTTTTTTTCATGGGATGTAAAACGACTGATATTTTTTTATTTATCATTTCTTACATTTGGATTTGTTCTTGTGGAGGAGGAGGAGGAAGAAGAAGAAGAGGAGGAGGAGGAGGAGGAGGAGGAGGAGGAGGAGAAGTCACTCAGAAACCGTCGACATATATCATTATTGGAAATGTATTGTGTGTGTGTGTGTGTGTGTATGTGTGTGTGTGTGTGTGTGTGTGTGTGTACCTTTCTTATCGTCAGTCTCTTTTTCTCTCTCTCTCTCTCTCTCTCTCTCTCTCTCTCTCTCTCTCTCTCTCTCCTCTCTCTCTCTCTCTCCTCTCTCTCTCTCTCTCTCTCTCTCTCTCGTTCTCTCTCTCTCCTCTCTCTGTCTCCTCTCTCTCTCGTCTCTCTCTCTCTCGCTCTCTCACCTCGTTCTCTCTCTCCTCTACTCTCTACTAGCAGATTTCATGACATTTCTCTTTAAAACTCCGCAATATTTAGATAGTTCTTTTTCTCTCTAATCAAATGTGCTTGAATTAAACCCTTAATTAACCGAGTTTGTATCTTACTTTCACTCATAACGCGTGCAAGATGATAACAGCTTAATGAATACTGAACTAACCGTGATGAATAATAACAGAAAAATACATTAGTATCTTTTGTACATTTTTTCTAAGCAAATAATGTATATAAACTAATGTAAAATATGTAAATTATTTTATAATAATTAGTTATACATTCACCTGATTATCACTTATTAATGCCTTCATTTGGTTCTGTCTACTTTTTAACCCTTGAGGCCCAGAACGTATATCCATGTAATTGAGATACCATTAAGACGATTTTAGTGATATAAGCATTTTATTTATAGTTATGTACCTGTTTTATCACTTTATAACTCAATTTGGTTATATTCGTCTTTTCGTAACCTTGGCACAGACGTAATGCCTTCGTTTTGGTAATCTCGAAGGGCGTTGGTAGGCACTTTGCCCAAAATTTATAGCTAGCACGTTAGTCCCTTTCCTTAAAAATCTCGCGTAATATCAGACTTTTCGTAATTTTATGCTAATGATCCGAAAATCCGGCCTGACTCCCTGGCGACCTTTTGCAAAACTGTGCCTGGAGGGCTTTGGTGGGCCTTCGGCCAATAAGTGGTACACACACAACTTCTCACACTTATTGCAAACTTTCGCGTAAATATTAAGAAAAAATTCACTATATTCTCGGCTAATGCTAATAAAAATAAATTACATGATATCTGAAGATTCCCCAAAGTGGCCTAAAAGACTTAATCTGTGAAGTGCAAAAAAGACCTGGCCAAAAATGTTGATATAAAGAGGATGCCCACTGGGTGGACGGAAATATATGGAAAAACGAGCGAGCAAAAAAACGCACTAAGTTATATATTATGAAAGACTATGATTTAATGAGCAGCAAGATGGCGAGCAGGAGGAAGAGGAGGGAGAGATGAGACGAGAACACAAGAGAGTGGGGATACAGGGAAGAAAACGCAATAGGGAAGTGAAAAAAGAAAAGCATCATGATAATATACAGATATAATACAAGGGAACTGCCCACACTTACACTCTACATATATATAAAGTTATATAATATAGAGTACTAACAATTATACCACCTACAACGCTAACGATATACTACTATATGACAATACTAAAAAGACAAGAGAGAGACAGAGAGAAAGAAGAGAGAGACAGAAGAGACGATAATAGACAGTAGGTAAGCGTAGACAGATAGAGAGAGAGTACTATATGCACTTACTACTTCATTTATATTTTCTTACTACTGCTTACTACTACTACTATACTCTACTACGACACTACTACACACTACTACTACTACTACAACTAACTCTAACTACTACTACTACTATACTACACTACTACTACTACTACTACTACTACCACTAAATACTACTACTACTACTACTACTACACTACTACTACTACTACTACTACTACTATACTACTACTACACTACTACTACTACTACTACTACTACCACCCACTACTACTACTACTACTACTAAATAAACTACACTACTACTACTACTACTACTACACTACTACTGCCACTAAATACTACTACTACTACTACTACTACAAAATACACTACTACTCTACTACTACTACTACTACTACCACTACTAATACTACTAATACTAATAAATACTACTACTACTACTAACTACTACTACTACTACTACTACTACCACTACTCTACACCACTACTACTACTACTACTACTACTACTACTACTACTACTACTACTACTACTACTACTACTACTACTACTACACTACTACTACTACCATACTACTAACTACTACTACTACTACTACTACTACTACTACTACTACTACTACTACTACTACTACTACTACTACTACTATCTACTACTACTACTACTACTACTACTACCACTACTAAATACTACTACTACTACTACTACTACTACTACTACACTACTACTACTAAATACTCCCTACTACTATTTCACTACTACTACACCACTACTACTACCTACACTACTACTACTAAATACTACTACACTACTACTACTACTACTACTAAACTCTACTACTAACACTACCACTACTACTACTACACTACTACTACTACTACCTACTAACTATACTACTACCAACTACTACTACTACTACTACTATACTACTACTACTACTAACTACTACACTACCACTACTACTACAAATACTTACTAAATACTACTACTACCTTACTACTACTACTACTACTACTAAATACTACACTACCCACTACTACCACTACTACTACTACCTACTACTACTACTATAAAATACTTACTACTAGTCTAACTACTCTATACTACTATAACTACTACTACTACCCACTACTACTACTACTACTACTACTACTACCTACACACTACACTACTACTACTACTACTACTACTACTACTACACACTACTACTACTACTACTATACTATACTACTAAATACTACTACTACTACACTACTACTACTACTCTACTACTACTACTACCATACCCATACTACCACTACTACTACTACTACTACTACTACTACTACAACTACTACTAACTTCTAACTACTAACTACTACTACTACTACTACACTACTACTACTACTACTACTACTACTACTACTACTACCCCTACTACTACTACCACTACTAATACTACTACTACTACTACTAAATACTAAATACTACTACTACTACTACTACTACTACTACTACTACTACTACTACTACTAACTACTACTACTACTACTACTACACTACCACTACTACTACTACTACTACTACTACTACTAACCACTATACTACTACTAAATACACTAAATACTACTACTACTCTACTACTACACTACTACTACTACTACTACCACTACTACTACTACTACTACTACTACTACTACTACATACACTACTACTAACTATACTACTACTACTACTACCACTAACTTACTACTAACTCCACTACACTACTACTACTACTACTACTACTACTATACTACTTATACTACTAACTACTACTATACTACTACTACTACTAGTCTACTACTACTACTACACTACTACTACTACTACTACTTCTACCACCCACCACTACCACTACTACTACTAACACTAACTACTACTACTACTACTCTCACTACATACTACTACTAACTACTTTACTACCTACAACCTATACTTTTTGTCTACTACTACTACTATTTTCTACTACTACTACAATATACTCCCCCGCCTTTTATTGCGGCGGTATCCTACCCCACCTGCTATGACTTATCAACCCTTTCACTACCCCAAAAAACTACATTTTTTTCCCCAATTTTAAAATCTTTTCCTAACTACCACCCTATCCCACCCTCCAATGGGCCTCGCCGGGGACATCGTTGAGTGGAGTACTCTCCCCTAAAAACAACAAGGAAAACACCCTTAAACCTCTTTTCTTTTCCATCACCTATCTTGCTCCCACCTGGGGCCATGCCGAGATGTGGTAGAAGGGGTGAAGGAATTCCTCGTTTTCCCTAGACTACTCCCAACGTCCGGGGAGGCCCCAGGGAACTCACGAGGAGGGGGGCTTCTACACTCATACTGTTTATAAAACTCCCACTCTACCATTTAACACACCTAATACCATCACTCCACTACTCCTACTACTCTCACTCTTGTACCTCTAACCACTACCCTACACTACTACTACACTATACTATACTACTACTCTACTACTAC
>JACEEZ010011649.1:2500-5000 GCA_016584305.1 Chionoecetes opilio
CCTATGCTTTTATAGTCTTCCTTTTTGTCCTTTCTTCCTTCTCCTTTCCTTTTCCCTTATTCTGCAACCATACACACACCTACATCATCACCCCTTCCTCTCCTCCACCACCACCACCACCACCACCACCACCACCACCACCACCACCACCACCACCACCACCACCACCACCACCACCTCACATAGTTTATAGGCTCCGTGGCGACTAATAGCGAGCCACATCCTTCTCCCAAGCCTCATTATGCCCGGTAAGGCGCGCAGAACATCTTGATACCGAGAGGGAGGGCTTGGCCGGCAGATAAGAGATATTTAATGTTACGATAATTTACTGGCTGGGAGGGACCACAAGGGATCACGCTGGGCAGGGACGAGGGACGCCACTGTAAGGGTGAAGGGAAAAGGGTAAAGGAAGGGAAGGGTAGTGGAATGGGTGTTAAGGTGGAAGGGCGGGGGGGAATGATTGTTAAGTGAGGTTGTAAGGGAGGATAAGGTGCTATATAGGGATTAGCCCCCCGCCTGGCGGTGACCGGACGTGTGGGCCATGGCCCACCACCCCTGGGACGTTTTGGCCACGAAAGGTAGAACATTTGGTCCACGAGACAAAATGTGAAAATAACAAAAAAATAATTTAATGTAATGAGCATATAGTTTTATAAACACAATCATACACATAACATTATGTTATAGGTTAATGTTATTTACGTTAGAGTAAACGTTTTAATGGTTATTTAGGTTAGGTTACGTTACGTTAGGTAAGGTTAGGTCAGATTAGGTCAGCAGTAGGTATAAATATATGCAAAAAGATATAAAACCAACAACAAACTACGAAATATAGGCAAAAGGACATTGAAAACCAATATTATGTTTCGTGGCCCAAACGTCCAACTAAGGTAGCCCCCGTGGCCAAAACGACCTATGTTTGATGTCCCATGGCTCAAACGTCCGTGGCCGAAGCGTCCGTGGCCGAAATGTCCTACATTCCCACTTGGCTGATGATTATGATGGGATGATGACGCCAGTGGGGAGTGAGCCTGGAAAGGAAGAAAAAGAGTAGAGGAGGAGGAGTAGGAGGAGGAAGAGATGGAAAAGGAGAAAAATAAATATAGTATATAAGAGGAACACAGTGAAAGCGCATATCTCCACAAGGGTGAACGAGTGAATTAAAATGCGATTTATTATGAAATGATGTATTGATTGGTTTTTTTTTCTTCTTCTTTTTTTTTTTTTTTTTCACCGCTGCCATAGATAGAATCATCGTCATCATAATCTACCACTACCAACCCCCTGCCAGACGCACGACCAAAAGTAACTTTTATAGCATTATTGATATCCTTACACATCCTAAAGTAATCATCACTAGGTTAGGCCACGATCCACTTCTGGTGAAATGTTCATGCAAAACCATCCTTTACTTTTTGCGTCATCCTGATAACACACCCACACATACAGACCCGACTGATCTCATAACCTCCTTGGCACACACACACCACAGTCCCCGTAAAAAACCTTCATCGTATCTTGAACATCACTTCTATGATTACACAGGTTAGTTACATTATACAAAGAATACAGTTAGATTACACAGAAGTCATTACACAGTCAGTTAGATTACACAGAAGTTTTTTACATAATGATAACTTGCGTAGCCAACCTGAGATCCACCTTGTTAAAAACTAATGAAAAAGAAAGAAAAAACTAATGGAATAATGAAACTTGAAAAAATATCAAATTTCGGGACTTATTGATGTGGGAGAATTTAGTGTTGAGTAGTGCATTACCTGTTACCTGTGCTGTTACCTGTGTTGTTACCTGTGTTATTACCTATGTTATTACCTGTGTGTGTCACGCCATTACCTGTGTTTAGGTTAAGTAATGTTGATCAGGTGACGTGTGTTGCGGCTACAAGCAACATTTATGGTTGACTAATATTCCTGATTGACTGTGTTTGCATCTAATTTCCTGTTTGTTTTTGTGTTTAGGTTTTTGGTGCTATATATATATCATTATTATTGTTGTTATTATTCATCTCCTTCCTCGCCCTCACCGTTCAGTGAAATTGCTTTCTCATGATTATCTCTCTCTCTCTCTCTCTCTCTCCTCTCTCTCTCTCTCTCTCTCTCTCTCTCTCTCTCTCTCTCTCTCTCTCTCTCTCTCTCTCTCTCCTCTCTCCCCCACCCACCACCACCCACCCACCCACCCACCCACCACCACACCACCCACCCACCCACCCACCCACCCACCCACACCACCACCCACCCCCCCACCCACCACACACCCCCCACACCCACCACCCACCACCACCACCACACACACACACCACACATACACACCACACACACACCACACACCCACACACACAACCCACACACCACACACCACACACACACACACACACACACACACACACTTATCTCTCCTATCCTTTTTTCTCTCTTCTTCTATTTCATCATCATCTCTTTCCATCTCGTTCCCTGTTCTTCCACATCATCATCATCGTAAT
>JACEEZ010011649.1:15000-42500 GCA_016584305.1 Chionoecetes opilio
AGAGAAGGTGAAATAATAACGATGAACACTCCTCATCATCAACACGGTCTCTCAGTTGTCCTTTTATTTTCGTTTACACAACCTAAACACCCTCCCATCCCTCCTTTGTTCCCTGCCCCAACCCTGTACTCACCCCTCCAACCCCTGCCCCAACCCTGTACTCACCCCTCCAACCCCTGCCTTAACCCTGTACTCACCCCTCCAACCCCTGCCTTAACCCTGTACTCACCCTCCAACCCTGCCTTAACCCTGTACTCACCCCTCCAACCCCTGCCCCAACCCTGTACTCACCCCTCCAACCCCTGCCTTAACCCTGTACTCACCCCTCCAACCCCTGCCTTAACCCTGTACTCACCCCTCCAACCCCTGCCTTAACCCTGTACTCACCCCTCCAACCCCTGCCTTAACCCTGTACTGACCCCTCCAACCCCTGCCTTAACCCTGTACTCACCCCTCCAACCCCTGCCTTAACCCTGTACTCACCCCTCCAACCCTGCCTTAACCCTGTACTGACCCCTCCAACCCCTGCCTTAACCCTGTACTCACCCCTCCAACCCCTGCCTTAACCCTGTACTCACCCCTCCAACCCCTGCCTTAACCCTGTACTCACCCCTCCAACCCCTGCCTTAACCCTGTACTCACCCCTCCAACCCTGCCTTAACCCTGTACTCACCCTTCCAACCCCTGCCTTAACCCTGTACTCACCCCTCCAACCCCTGCCTTAACCCTGTACTCACCCCTCCAACCCCTCCTTTAACCCTGTACTCACCCCTCCAACCCCTGCCTTAACCCTGTACTCACCCCTCCAACCTCTGCCTTAACCCTATACTCACCCCTCCAACCCCTGCCTTAACCCTGTACTCACCCCTCCAACCCCTGCCTTAACCCTGTACTCACCCCTCCAACCCCTGCCTAACCCTGTACTCACCCCTCCAACCCCTGCCTTAACCCTGTACTGACCCCTCCAACCCCTGCCTTAACCCTGTACTCACCCCTCCAACCCCTGCCCCAACCCTGTACTGACCCCTCCAACCCCTGCCTTAACCCTGTACTGACCCCTCCAACCCCTGCCTTAACCCTGTACTCACCCCTCCAACCCCTGCCTTAACCCTGTACTGACCCCTCCAACCCCTGCCTTAACCCTGTACTCACCCCTCCAACCCCTGCCTTAACCCTGTACTGACCCCTCCAACCCCTGCCTTAACCCTGTACTGACCCCTCCAACCCCTGCCTTAACCCTGTACTCACCCCTCCAACCCCTGCCTTAACCCTGTACTCACCCCTCCAACCCTATACACATACAAGCACACCCCACAACTCCTCAACTTTTGGAAACCTCACCACTAAAACACACACACACACACACGCACACACACACACACACACACACACACACACACACACACACACACACACACACACACACACACACACACACACACACACACACACACACACACACACACACACAACTCCTGACAGGCAGCTCTTCCCTCCGTCTTCTTATCGCTTACCTAGGGAACTCAGACTCAAATCTACACCTTGAAGAAACTGACTTTCAACACGCAAACACACTGTATTGACGCCACTTTCCCCCCATACACACTATCCCTCCTCCTCTTCCACCTCTCCTCCTCCTCCTCCTCCTCCTCCTCCTCCTCCTCCTCCTCGTCCCCATCCACTTTTTGCCTTGATCTATCACCCTCCTTTGCCTCACATGCCACAAATGACAGCCTTGAGCAGCGAGCCACACGCGACACGGCAGCGGCGGTGGTAGACATGGGTTGAAGATTTGTTTTGAAGCGACTGTGGATATGGGGAAAAATTGCGCATATTGGTGGTGGGAGATAGAGGTTTCAAAGTGGAGAGAGAGAGAGAGAGAGAGAGAGGGAGAGACGAGGAGAGAGAGAGAGAGAGAGAGGAGAGAGAGAGAGAGAGAGAGAGAAGAGGAGAGAGAGAGGAGAGAGAGAGAGAGAGAGAGAGAGAGAGAGAGAGAGAAGAGAGAGGAGAGAGAGATGAGAGGAGTGGCGTGAGAGAGATAAGTCTATGGTGAGTAAATGAGGGTTAGCTCATGGTGCAGAATAAAATGACAAATTAGTTGAATAGTCTTTTCTCTTTTATCAAGCTGTGCAATGAAGTGTACAATTTTGTAGTGATTATTTTATCTCACTTGTGTATTCAAGCTGTGAATGAGTGTGTCGTTTCGTATGTTGATTAGGTCATGTAATCTAGCCACTTTTCCTATCGAATGTGATAGTCGATATATGGTTATGTATGTGTGTGTGTGTTTGTCGCGTTGTGTTGTGTGTGTGCTCTGTGTGTTGGTCTGTAGTCTGTGGGTGTGTGTGTGTGTGTGTGTGTTGTGTGTGTCGTCTGTCTGTGTCTGTCTGCCTGTCTGTGTGTGTGTGTGTGTGTGTGTGTGTGTGTCTGTGTCTGTGTCTGTGTCGTGTTGTGTGTGTGTTGTGTTTGTTCTGTCTGTGTCTGTGTCTGTTCTGCCTGTCTGTGTCTGTGTTGTTGTGTTGTGTTGTGTGTGTGTGTTTGTTGTTGTTTGTCGTGTTGTGTGTCTGTTGTCTGTCTGTGTTTGTGTGTGTGTGTGTGTGTGTGTGTGTTGTTGTGTGTTGTGTGTGTTGTGTGTGTGTGTTGTGTGTTGTGTGATTTGTTTGTTGAGCTAAATAGAATCACCAAGTTGATTTATACTATTTTTGCTGTCAATGGTTCATTAATGGCAGCTTGATTTATTTCTTCTGTATTCTTTTTTTTCTTCTTTACCTTTACTCTTTCTTTTACCTTTTACTTCTTTTTTCTCTTTTTTTCTTTTCCTTTACCGATTTCTTGTAAGCGTATCCAGTTTTTTGTTACCTCCGTAGCGAGCGTGACACTGCTACTACATTCCGTCTGTCTGTCTTCCTTTATCATCCCTAAGTACAGGACACACTCACCCAATCCAACAATCTTTCTTCCTTCCTCCTCTCCCTCCCTCCTCTTCCTCCCTCCTCTTCCTCCCTCCTCTTCCTCCCTCCTCTTCCTCCCTCCTCTTCCTCCCTCCTCTCCCTCCCTCCTCTTCCTCCCTCCTCTCCCTCCCTCTCTCCAATCTCCACTCACTCACAAATTGTCTTTCCTTTAGTCTCCATTACATTTTCCCTTCCTTTCCCCCCTTTCCACCCATACAAAACGCATACAAAACGCTACATTATGCTTATCCTTCATAAACCCTTACCTAAATCTTTTTTCATGTCTACTAGAGTTACACAAACCACTGTATTTTCCTTCCCATAGATTGCCTTCCCTAACTATACACTCTCATTTCCCTCATTCCCTCCTTATGTTACGTAATACTTTTTTCCTTCACTGGCACCGTACACACACACACTCACATACTAATTCCACCTGCCATACACTAACTCAATAACTGTTTTATACCTCATTATGTCACACACACACACACACACACACACACACACACACACACACACACACACACACACACACACACACACACACACACACACACACACACACACATGTATCACGTCCCATACAAGACACAACCCCGTCATCAGCAACAAGTTAAAAACATACGACACACAACACACACACACACACACACACACACACACACACACACACACACACACACACACACACACACACACACACAACACCCAACAAACACAACACCACCACAACATACACACACGACACACACACACACACACACACACACACACACACACACACACACACACACACACACACACACACACACCACACACCTGGTCTCTCATTTCACCTGCTCCTCATTATCGTTCCTCCCACCCACGCCATGTATACGGAGACGAAGAGGAGAGGAGGAGAAAGGGGGTGCATGGTATATTGTCCCGTGTGCTGGGGATCAATAAATGGGATATTACCTTTGTTAGTAGAGGTTTCCCTGTTCGTATATTAGTATAGCGTGACCGTGCATTGCGTGAGGAAGGAGAGAGCCATAGAGAAGGTAAGGTGAGAGAGCCGTAGAGTATGTTCTTCCCTCTACTTCTTTGTGTTTGTAAGAGAGAGAGAGAGAGAGAGAGAGAGAGAGAGAGAGAGAGAGAGAGAGAGAGAGAGAGAGAGAGAGAGAGAGAGAGAGAGAGAGAGAGAGAGAGAGAGAGAGAGAGAGAGAGAGAGAGAATAATACACTCGGTCAGCCAGGTAGACTCATCCCTACAACCCATCAACAGGTACAGGTACAATATAACCAAAACTTTCTCTTTCCTCATTTTCCTCTATCCTCCCTAACTTCCTCTCCCTCAAATACCCTGAAACATCCATCTCCCTTTTCTCTGCTTCATTTGTCCACTTCTTCCTTTCCCTCGTCCGTTTAACCAGTCTGTTTCGCACCTCATGTCGTGATGGTAATGAGGTACGAAACTTTGTGTCATATTCCCTCAGTAACGCATTGCACCTAACTTCTAAGTCTCCTTATTTTCCCCTGCTGCGTTGCCTTGTTAGATTTGCTCCTTAACAAGCTATCTACAGTTTGAAGCGTTCCGGGCGATATGTTATTTTTATTTTTATTATTATTGTTATTTTTTTTTACATAGGAGCCTATAGCGCCTTTAGGCTATTCTATTTTATCCTTGAGGGCTCAGTTGGTTGCACATGCACATTCTTGAGGGCTGTGATGGTTGGCCCTCGCCCGTGGTGGCGCAGGCTGGATTTTTATAGTGACATCTGGCCTTGAACTCGGGACCTTGTGTTCACAACTACCAGGCTCTATCCACCACGTTTAAGTTGGTTGAAAGAGTTGCCCCCGGCAGGATTCGAACTCGGGACATCGAGCTCACCACTCCAAGACGCTAACCACTCGGCCATCGCCTACCCAAAGGTACGGATAATAGTGTAAAATAAATAGCCTGCTTGGGTACGAATGGCCCACTATCTTTTGTATTTCACTACATTTCCAGACAGTTTTGTTTCTCTTCGTAATTTTCTTCCTTTCCTTGATTTTATCTCTCGACCGACCATCCTCGCTTGTACATCAATTTCGTTTTCTCTCCAATCTGTTGCATCTTCCTCGCTTTCTTTTCCTTGAATCACATGCAGCCAGTCAGACAGCCTCCCACCCCTCTTTCCTTCCCTTCCTCCCACCCCTCCTCCCCTCCTTCCCTCCCTTCCTCCTTTCCTCTCTTCCTCCTTTCCTCTCTTCCTCCTTTCCTCTCTTCCTCCTTCCCTCTCTTCCTCCTTCCCTCTCTTCCTCCCATCATCCCTTCCTCCCATCATCCCTTCCTCCCACCATCCCTTCCTTCTTCCCTTCCTTTATCCCCATTCCTTCCCGCCCGTCTTCACTCTTCCCTTGAAATCCTCTAATTTTCTCTACCTATCAATTCCTTTTCATCCTAACCCATGATTTTTTTTTTTTCCAGCCCTCACCTGTCCTTACCTCACTTATACCCATAACCTTCTCGACCCTTTCTCTCATCTTTTCCTCTTTGTTCCTCCTCCTCCCTTCCACCTTCGCCTGCTCCCTTCCCGTCATTAGTGTCAATTCTCATGTTAACCCGACATAGTTCTGTTAAGTCACCCCTCATTACGGGACTCATAACGAGATGGGCCGAGATTTTTTTATATTTTTTTAGGGGGGAAATGGTTAACTTCATACTGCTTGAGGGGCTCTGATTAGGACCCTGGGAAGGTATTTTTTTTGTTTTGTTTTTATGGCCATCAACCCTGGTGGAGGTTATTAGGCCAGATATTTATATTTTTTCATATATTTGAATTTGAATAAGTTATTTTGTTCATTTCTTTTAATAATTTTGAATTTTGTATTTATTTATTTATTCCTTTATTTATTTATTTTCATTTTTTGGGGGTTAATTTTTTTTTACATTAATAAATAGAACATACATTCATACTATTCATTCTGATTAGGACCCTAGGAAGGTGGTCCGGAGTAACCTTTTTGTCTCCCTAGGCCTAAATTCATGTACCCTACGTCATTTATTTACTTTTTTGTTCGGTCAGAGATGTAGTGTTTCATATTGCACTGTATTGGGCTTTAAATCTGGGTTATACGTTTAACACTGACATACATCTTCTCTCCGTCACTGTGTTTTTGTAAAAATTCCAGTTGCCCTAAAAGCCTCAATAGTTTTGCCTCTGAGGGTGCCTTGAATTTTGTAAGCTGACCATCTGGAGGTATTTTTATATTTTTGATTTATTTAAGCAGTTATTAATCTCACAGATGGCTTAAAAGGTAGATAGGTTAACCCCTTGAGCCCCAGAGCGTAATTTCCATTGTAATTTGGGTACCATTAGACGATTTTTAGTGACTATAAGCAATATTTTATAGATATGACCTGTTTATTATCCTTGTCCACTAACTAATTTGGTATGTTCAGTTACTTTTTATAATTTCATGGCTAACAACCGACAGTTTATTATAGCAAAGGAAAGATCTGGGCGTTAAGAGGTTAAGGCAATAAGTGTTCAGGATCAGCTAAAGATGTCCTCTGTCCCGTGTTGACGAGGTTCCTGAGAAAGGCTGTAGAAGAGGTTTCAAGGTGAGGGAGAGAACGATGTAGGAGAGTGAAGAGAATTGAAAAAACGATATCTGATGTTCCGTCGTCGAAATATATTTCTTACAAGCAAGTATATTACTGCTTCTCCTCTGAACGGTGTTATGAACTGAAGTGGTGTAAGATGTAGTATATATGTAAGATGGAGGGAGAGAAGAAAGTTGAAAGCACTAGAGAAGAAAGTTGTAAAAAGGAGAGATGAAATATTTGTTTGTATCGGGTGTTGGGAGTCTGGATGAGAGAGGAGAGTGAAAAACACGAAATGGTTCAAGAAATAGGAAGGTTCAATGGAGGTCATAAAGGTGTGATGGAGGAAAATAGGGAGTGTCGGTGGACGTGTTGTGAGGGTTGTGGAGGTGAGGGAAGGTGGATAATAGAAGGGTCACCATTTCCTTGGCAGTGGTTGTGGTGGTGGTGGGCGAGGCGAGGAAGGGTCGCGTTGAGTGTGTGTGGGCGACGGCGGGTCCGAAGCAGAACCAGTGAAGACAGGAAAGGAACATGTAATATGTACGTTAGAGAGAGAGAGAAAGAAAGAGAGAGAGAGAAGAGACAGAGAGAGAGAGAAAGACAGAGAGAGAGAGAGAGAGAGAGAGAGAGAGAGAGAGAGAGAGAGAGAGAGAGAGAGAGAGAGAGAGAGAGAGAGAGAGAGAGAGAGAGAGAGAGAGAGAGAGAGAGAGAGAGAGAGAGAGAGAGAGAGAGAGAGAGAGAGAGAGAGAGAGAGAGACTTCTTTGTGTATTTGAACTCGTACAGAATTTCCTCGACAAAGCTCTCCTTTTACCAACTAGCTTCACAGAGTCTTTGTATCCCCCCAAAACCACAGGAACCCAAGCTTTGTTTCGCCGCTAAATCACTAAAACCACAGCCTTAGTCCTGAAGGCTGGGGGAAGGACGCAAGGGGATTGAACACTGTGTAGGTAGAAAATATAACATGAAAGAGAAACGCAATTATTGAGATACTAAATGAAAGCATCAGTAATTAATAACTGTTTAAATACAACAAAAAAAAAAAGCCAACCAGTTATTAATAAAGATAAATCAAAACTAAAAACCCAAAACCACCCCTGCACCACACCACACCCACATCGACCCATGCTAGTCGTCCACCCACACAATTTCTCTACAAACGAGGCCGCCCACCCACAGCCCATCACCCTAACTGTGCCCCCCATCACCTAGAGCACCGGGTTGGGCGTGGGCGAGGCTGCATTAGGTGGGCGTAATGATGATTAGATGAGGCTATTGGGTGCATGGGGCGTGTATTAGCAGCGAGGGGTGAGGGAGTCTTGTTATGAGGGCAGGAGAGAGGGTGAGGGTGTGGATTGGGGTGGTAGGTGAGGGCAGTGAGGGGAGGGACGGGTAAGGGTGATGGGGGAGGGAAGGGAAGGGTAAGGGTGGTTAGGGAGGGAAGGTGAGGGTGTGCTAGATGAGGGGCTAGATGAGGGGAGTGAGGGGAAGAGGGAAGGGGAGAAGGGGGTGAGGGAAGGGTAAGGGTGGTAAGGGAGAGAGGGTTAGGGTGTGGGTTGGGGTGTTAGATGCAGGGCAGTGAGGGGACGAGGGAAGGGGAGAAGGGAAGGGCAAGGGAGGTGAGGGGAGGAGAGGGTAGGGTTAGGGAGGTAAGGGAGAAGGGAAGGGTAAGGGGGGTGAGGGAGGGAAGGGAAAGGTAAGAGTGGTAAGGGTGGTGAAGAAGGGAAGGGAAGGATAAGGGTGGTGAGGGAAGGGAGAAGGGAAAGGTAGTGAGGGAGGGAAGGGAAGGGAAGGGAAGGTAAGGGGGCGAGGGAAGGGTAAGGGTGGTAAGGGAGGGATAACTAGGTCAGTCTTGATAAGGCTGATAAGAGTGTGATATGTGATGATTAAGATGTGCTTAGATTTCATTAAGATCAGATGCAGCTTATTAAGTGAACATTACGCCACATGGGTGTAGTGAAGTGTGTGATAAAGTGTTGAGAGGGATAGAAAACGGGGTATGGAAAAGGTAGTTGTGTGTGTGTGTGTGTGTGTGTGTGTGGGTGTGAGTGTGAGTGTGTGTGTGTGTGTGTGTGTGTGCGTGTGTGACCATAGTATACATTTAATTTTTTTGGTCTATGTTTATGATATTTCCTTTAGTCTCCATTTTCAATTACTTTTAGTTTTCTACATAAGGTCTGTTTTTCTAGGTCTGTGTGTGCTTCTCTGTCTGTCTGACTGATTGTATTTACGTGTGTATGTATGTATGTAGATATGTATGTATGTATGTATGTATGTATGTATATGTGTGCTTTTTTTTCCCCCTCTCTCTGTTTTTCCTAATCTGTTTATCAGTACCGGTCCAGACACAGACAGACAAACACAGACATACAGAGAGAAAAACAGACAGACATACAGACATACTGAGAGAGAAACAAACAGACAGACAGACATACATTGAGACAAACAGACAGACAGACAGACATACAGAGACAAACAAACAGACAGACAGACATACATTGAGACAAACAGACAGACAGACAGACATACAGAGAGACAAACAAACAGACAGACAGACATACAGAGAGACAAACAAACAGACAGACAAACATACAGAGAGTCAAACAAACAGACAGACAGACATACATACAGAGACAAACAAACAGGCAGACAGACATACAGAGAGACAAACAAACGGACAGACAGACAGAACGAGCCAGAGAGAGAGAGAGAGAGAGAGAGAGAACAGGTACAAGAATAAATTGATAAATGAGTGGATCTAGTAAAGCCTAACACGCCATCTGCCTTCCCCTCTGATCCCCTCTGAACACAACGAACGAGAAGTAAACTTGTAATTTTTCCCCTCTCTCCCAACACTCCCCTCTCTTTCCCCCTGACCTAGGTACTCGATCTTCCTTGTCATTCCCTCCTCGCACTCCTCCTGTCATGCCCGTCTCACCCCTTCCTTTCCCCTCATTTCCCCTCTTCCTATCCATCTCCCAAATTCCTCGGAGGGAAGTGTAAACAGGAGGTGGTGGTGGTAGTCTTGTTGTTGCTATTGTTGTTTTTGTTGTTTAAGATTTGCTCCACCTGTTGTTGTTTGTCCTCCTCCTCCTCCTCCTCCTCCTCCTCCTCCTTCCTCTTCCTCTCCTCCTCCTCCTCCTTCCTCCTTTCTGAGGAAAGCTTTCAACTTTCCTCACAAATTCCATGCAGTTTTTCTATATTGCATGGTATCACTTCATTTCCAGCCAGCTTCGGCTGGAGGGATGGGTGGGTGGGGAGGAGCCTTCTACTTTCCTATCCTTTCTCTCTTATTATCTAGTTAGTGTAGTGTAGTTAAAGCAAACAGTCTTGTAAGGACCTATTGGTCTGTTGCTGTTTGTGTTTCCTTTGTAATCCTTTGTAATCCTCCTCCTGCTTAATTTTATCTTACCCTTTCCTTACTTGTAAATAAGGTAGTGTAGATTTATAGTTACCGAAAATAGCATAGTTTTGATCATTAGGCATGTTACTTTTACTATTTCCTTTGTATTCCTATATATTCCCTTTCCCCCTCTTCCTCCTCTCCACCACCACTACTATTCCTTATTTCTCCCGTTTTTTCCCCCATTTCTTACTTTTCATTTCATTTTTCCACACCTTTATTGCCTCTGCCCTCCCTCTTTCTTTCTTTCTTTCCCCCACTTCCTTTTTTTCAGTCTTTTTTTACGAATGATAAATATGTGTGTTTCCTTTGTATTCCTTTGTAGTCCTTTTCTTCCTCCACCACCACCATCACTATTCCTTATTACCTCCGCCAACGAAGTTGGAGGGGTTATGTTTTCACCCCGATCTGTCTGTCTGTCTGTCTGTCTGTCTGTCTGTCTGTCTGTGTCTGTCTGTCTGTGTCTGTCTGTCTGTCTGTTTGTTAGTGTACAGGATTTCTCGAAAAGTTACGAATAGATTTAGACCAAACTCGGTATACCAAGTCTATTTGGTATAAGGAAGAACTGATTTAATTTTGGATGAAATCTATTGACAACTGTTGCCATGGCAACCAATTGATGAAATATTCGGCCGGAGGTATGCGCTCATACTGAGTGCATATATATATATATATATATATTATATATATATATATATATATATATATATATATATATATATATATATATATATATATATATATATATATTATATATATATATATATATAATATATATATATATATATATATATATTTATATATATTATTTATATATACGTATATTTGATGAAATATTCGGGCGGAGGTATGCGCTCTACTGAGTGCCCCCCCCCCCCCCCCCCCTAGTTTCTTTCTGTTTTCCCCTTATTTTTTACCTTTCTTTTCATTTTTCCACACCTATATTGCCTTTGGCCTTCCCTCTTTCTTTTTTCCTCTCCCCACTTCATTTTTTTCCCGCCTTTTTCTAGGAATGATAAATTTGTGTTTCCCTTTTTATTTCCGCATTAGATCACCGTATGCCCTTCGCCACTCCCTTCCCTCTCCTTCTGTCCGCGCTTCTTTGTTCCCAAGACTGGTTCGTTTAATCCCTGTGTTGTTGAAAACTCAAATTCTACGTCGTTCATTAAAAGTCACCCCTGTGCTAATGACGCATTTTCCCCCTAGAAATAGTTCACAACATTTCTACGTCGTTCATTGAAATTGAATGTAATAAACGAATTCAACAGATCTCTCGAACCGACTTAATTAATTTATGTTGTTTTCAATGGTTTTTTTTGTCGGAGCCTATAAGACCACCAACAAAGTACTAATGCTTCCCTCAACCTCTTTTTCTTTTTTTTCTACTCAAACCTTTAACTTTCCAAATCCTGACTGTCCAGACCTCACATGACCTGCATCTCAGCATACTTATGACCCCCGCTCTCCACAGCTCCCCTCTTGACCTTACTTCTTTAATCCGTACTTGACCACGTCTCTCGGGTCACTTAAAGAACACTTACTGCCTTGTTCTCGTCCTCATCATCAACCTAATCCTCGTACTCCTTGCATGCAGACCGTCCCTCTATCCCTCTGCCTTGACCCAACCTCCCTGCCGCCCCCTGCCGCCCCCTGCCGCTACAAACACCCTGCCAGCCACCCCTTGCTGGTGAAAATGGCTTTTTCATCTTTGGTGGGAAAGAAGAAAAGAAACACTTCCTCGTTAAAGTCTGCTCAATATTTCCGTTTCTTTGTCAAACACTCTTGTCTTGTCAAGGGTGAGGAGTGGGTGGACGAAGTACTGGTGGGGGATACTAATCTAAATTGGGTGCATTTAGATATTAGGAGTGATGCTGGGGTGGGGTTGTGAGTGGTGTTCCCCAGGGCTGTAATAGGAACCCATCTGGCTTAATAAAGTGAATTACCATATCTGGGCGACGGCGCCACACGCGGAGAATCTGGAGGAGGAGGAGAAGAGGAAGAAGAAGAAGGAGGAGGAGGAGGAGGAGGAGGAGGAGGAGGAGCCGTCAGGGATTGTGACGCTGGAGATGTCCGCGTCATTACCTCCTCTCTTATCTCTCCTCTCTTATCTCTCCCTCCCCATGCCAACACCCTCCTTCACCCCTCCATCCCCTACCCTCTCTTTCTCCATTCCTATTCCCTTTCTGAACGCCTCATTAATCTCTTTGTTTCTACTCTTCTTTCCTTACTCTTGCCTTTTCTAAATTTCTCCCTAATCCATAGGCCTTCCTTCCCACGCCTTTGATATTCTCTCACTTCTTCTTTTCCTCATTCATCTGTCCTATGCTTTTTCCTTCACTTGTCTCCTCTGTCTCACTTTTCTTGCTGATCTACACGTGTTTACTGTCCTCCTCCTCCTCCTCCTCCTCTCCTCCTCCTCCTCCTCCTCCTCCTCCTCCTCCTCCTCCTCCTCCTCCTCCTCTTCGTTCCTTCCTTCCTTCAGGAGCCTTTAACTTTGCCGTTCTTTACCTCTAATACGTAGAAACTATAGTGGTAGAAAGTAGTCACACAGGCACCCTCGTTTGGCCCAGTAAGGCTGTTGCTGTCTGTTCTTCCTTTGTATTCCTTTGTATATTTCTCCTTCTCTTCCTCCTCCTCCTACACTTTGTTTATATTTGGCACAGTTGGTATCCCTGACTGACCCCGTAGAAGGCTGTTGGCACTCCTGTTGACTCTTACAAGGAAAATTAAAAGTCCTGTCATCGTGTCTTGTGTTACTCAGCACGGACACTGATTGATGAGACCTTGTCCTCCCATTACTCACAATTACACTAGAAAACAGAGGCATTACGCAAGGGGAGGCTGGATAGAATAGTGATGGAGTGAGGTTGTGGCTAGTGGCGGTGGTGATAGTGGGATTGAAAAAAGGGATAGAGCAATTGGATAGAAAGGAGATGATGGATGATGGAATGTTTGCTGGATGCATGGATGAAGGAGTGAAAGTGAAAGTTAGGAGTATAAGAGGAGAATGTATGTACGTATATGGTCGATGTTTGTGGTTGTGATGAATACTTATTTTTGCGGGCCTTTTGTTACTTAGCGGGCTTTTTGTTACTTTTTTTTGCCCTTGGCCAGTCCTTTGAGATGTAAAAAAATACCTACTTAATGTTCTGAGTCAAGGGGAGAATGTATATTGTTGATGTTTGTGGTATTGATGGCTAATTAATGTTCTTATGGGATGTGTTTTTGGAAGGAAATATAGAGTGATGGGAAGATAGGAAGAAATAGAGGATAGGAAGGAGAAGCAAATGATGGTGACGGGGACAGGTTTAAAATGGGGATAATATAACAAGCAAGTCTGGAAAGGGAGGAAAGCAGAGAAGAGAGAGAATGCAGGAGATTAATGACAGGAGTAGAGTGGGAGATTGAGATTGAGTATGATGAGAGAGAGAGAGAGAGAGAGAGAGAGAGAGAGAGAGAGAGAGAGAGAGAGAGAGAGAGAGAGAGAGAGAGAGAGAGAGAGAGAGAGAGAGAGAGAGAGATAAGATAAGATACTTTGATCCTATCTAGACACTTTGCAAGTACCAACTACAAGGTTATTGACTATACAAAGCGCCACCACGTCAGCACGAACTAGGCGGAACTCGAACCGCTGACCGAATGCGCAGGGACGCTACACATTGCGAGCTCACGAGAGAGAGAGAGAGAGAGAGAGAGAGAGAGAGAGAGAGAGAGAGAGAGAGAGAGAGAGAGAGAGAGAGAGAAGGGGGTCAGGTAAGCCAAGGCAGGTGACGGACAGGTAGAGAGGACAAAACAGCGCAGACGAGTTAAGGAGGAGGTAGGAGGACGAGTTGAGGAGGGCGAGCGATAAAAGGACCCAGGTTACTCCTTCGAGATAACCCACCGCTTGACACCTACAGCCACTTCCCCGGAGCTCGTAAAAAGGACGGAACCACGTACTTTAAGAGGTGTTGAGGAGGCTGGGGTGAAGGGAGGGTGAGGGTGAGGGAGTGCAAGGGGAGGGAGTGGACTGGGGAGAGGGAGGAGAACAAGGGGAGGGAGTGCAGTGAGTGGAGTGGGGAGTGGGGTGGAGTGGGGAGAGGGAGGAGAACAAGGCAGGAAGGGGATAGGTAGGAAGGTATAGAAGTAATGAGGGAGGGTTGCAAGAAGGGAAAGAGCGGGTTGAACAGGTAAGAAGGGAGGTTAAAGGAGTCAGTGGAAGGGTAAGGAAGGAGGAAAGGGAGTTAGTGGAAGGGTACAGAGGGAGGAAAGGGAGTTATTGGAAGGGAAAGAAGGTAGGAAAGGGAGTTACTTGTACGGTAAGGAAGAGGAAAGGGAGCTAGTGGCAGGTACACAGGGAGGAAAAGGAGTTAGTGGAAGGGTACAGAGAGAGGAAAGGGAGTTACTGGTAGGGTAAGGAGGGAGGAAAGGGAGTTAGTGGAAGGGTAAAGAAAGAGGAAAGGGAGTTAGTGGGAGGGTAAAAAAAGAGGAAAGGGAGTTAGTGGGAGGGTAAAAAGGTAGGAAAGGGAGTTAGTGGAAAGGTAAGAGGAATGTTTGTGTAGTGGTGGTAGCAATGACATGTGTATTCAAGATATCAATACATGTTTTCAAATTATAATGATTAAGTAGTGATATTATTAATGCTTCGAAATATTTGGAGACGTAATTGATTTGTATTTCAATTACGCTTTTATTTGATTACCTGAATATGTTTCTTTCCTGCATTTGTTACTTAATATTCGAGATAACTTGAGTTAATTAATTAGCAGTGTTATCCATGTTAACTATTTACCAGTCCAATAAGATCTATTTGTTTATCTATTATGTTCTATTATATGTTTTATTATCTATTTTGTGTTTACTGTATTTATGTTATCTATTATTTACCTGTCCAATTAGATCTATTTGTTTATTTATTATGTTCTATTATATCTATTATTATCTATTTTGTTGACTGTATTTATGTTATCTATTATTTACCTGTCCAATTAGATCTATTTGTTTATCTATTATGTTCTATTATATCTATTATTATCTATTTTGTTTACTGTATTTATGCTATCTGTTTTTTACCTGTCCAATTAAGATCTTTTTTGTTTTTCTATTAGTTTTTATTATATTTTTATTTCTATTTTGTTTACTGTATTTATGCTATCTGTTTTTTACCTGTCCAATAAGATCTATTTGTTTATCTATCACGTTCTATTATATGTTTTATTGTCTATTTTGTTTACTGTATTTATGTTATCTATTATTTACCTGTCCAATTAGATCTATTTGCTTATCTATCACGTTCTATTATATGTTTTATTATCTATTTTGTTTACTGTATTTATGCTATCTGTTTTTTACCTGTCCAATAAGATCTATTTGTTTATCTATTATGTTCTATTATATCTATTATTATCTATTTTGTTTACTGTATTTATGTTATCTGTTTTTTACCTGTCCAATTAGATCTACTTAATTATTTTTATGCCAGTCAGTATATTGTGACATGATATTTTTTTTCATCATAATCAAATCAGTTAATTAAGGGAGTGAGGGCAAGGGGGTGTAGGTACATAATTAGGCGTTCAAGTTAATGATGTAGATTTAATGAGGTAGTTGTAATGGTGGATTAGTCTCTTCATTAAGCGTGATGACCCTTGTGATGTTTTTTGTTGTCTTCCACTCATTAATTTTGTCTTTTCCTTTCCCATTATTTACATTTCTTCAACTTTTTCTTTTTTGCAACTTTTTTCCTCGCCCTAAATTTAAAAAATCTCTATCTTTTTTCTCTGTTTTTCTATATTTTTTTTCCCTTTTTCAATTGCTCGGCTTATCTAATTTATCTTTGCCTTCCGCCCTATCAATTCTTTTCCCTCTCTTAGCTTCCCTTTTCTCGTCTTTCTCCCCCTGTCTCCCCCCACTCTTCTCTCCCTCTCTCCTCTCTTCCCCCCTCTGCTTTTCTCCCCCCTCTCTCCTCCATTCCTTCCTCCTCTCACCCTCTCTTCTCTTACCCTCTCTTCTCTCCTTCTCCTCCCTCTCTCCATCCCCTCGTCTTACCCTCTTTTCTCTCTTTCCCCTCTCCCTCCCTTCTCTCTCTTTTCCTCCTCTCTCCTTCCCTCCCTCCCCTCTCTTTTCCCTTTCTCTCCCTCTCTCTTCTCTCTCTCTCTCTTCCACCTCCCCCCTCCCCTCTCTCTCTCTCTCTCTCCCCCTTTCTCCCTCTCCTCTCCTTCTCTCTCTCTCTCTCCCTCCCCCCCTCCCCTCTCTCCCCCTTTTCTTCTCTCTTCCCTCTTCCCCTCCTCTCTCTCTCTCAAGCGCCCAAAAATCCCCTGTAATCCCATGCGACGTTGACCCTTAGTGGCTTCATTACCGAGGATGATGGTGAAGCTGATAATGGTGGTGCTGCTGGTGGTGGTGGTGCTGATGGAGGTAGTGGTGGTAGTAGTGGTGGTGGTGGTGGTGGCGGCGGTGATGGTGGGGTGGTAGGGGTGGTAGGGGTGGTGCTGGTAGGGGTGGTAGGGGTGGTGGTGATGGTGGGGTGGTGGTGGGGTGGTGGTGGTGGTGTGGTGGTGGTAGTGGTGGTGGTAGCAGGAACCTTGTCGTCCTAATGGAGATGGTGAAAATGAATGGTTGATGGTGACAGGCGCGTGATAGGAAAAAGCCTCCGTGCTGATAACGATGGCATGAAGGAAGAAAACGAAGATGGGAACGAAGACCACGGAGATAACAGCGATAACAACGATAACAACACACCAGGAAGGGAAGGCAAAGAAATAGAAAAAAAATATCAAGAAGACATTATGGAATTCCTGAGATACCAGACAGATAAAAACAATTAGAGAAAGGTAATATTTTGTACGAAAGAAAGCAACTTAATTAAAAAGAACAATGTTAATAATGAATTTAATTGATAATGATAAGAATAGCGATAATGGTAATAGTAGAAAATCAAGGAGACATAATAGAATTCCTGACATACCAGACAGACAAAAAAAAATAGAGGTAATATTTTGCACGATAAAAAACTGCTTAATTAAAAAGGAGCAATATTGATAATGAAGTTAATTGATAGTGATAAGAATAGTGGTAATGGTAATAGTATAAAATCAAGGAGACGTAATGAAATTCTTGAAATACCAGACAGACAGATAAAAAAAAAGGAGAAGGGTAATATTTTGCATGAAAAAATCCAGCTTAACTAAAAAGAAGCAATATTGATAATGAAGTTAATTGATAATGATAAGAATAGTGGTAATGGTAATAATAGAAAATCAAGGAGACGTAATGAAATTCTTGAAATACCAGACAGACAGATAAAAAAAAAAGGAGAAGGGTAATATTTTGCACGAAAAAAACCAGCTTAACTAAAAAGAAGCAATGTTAATTATGAAACTAACTGATAATGATAAGAATAGCGATAATGGTAATGAACATTAAGGAGAAAATCAAGGAGACATAATGAAATTCCTGAGATACCAGACATAAAAAAAGGAGAAAGGTAATATTTTGCACGAAAAAAACCAGCTTAAAAAGGAGCAATGTTAATTAATTATGAAACTTACTGATAATGATAAGACTAGCGGTAATAATGATGATGAAGTAGGTAGAAAAAGGCATTTAAGTAACAAAGAGATAAGATTTTCATCCTATCTAGACACTTTGCAAGTACCAACTACAAGGTTATTGACTATACAAAGCGCCGCCACGTCAGCACGAACTAGGCGGACTCGAACAAGTAACAAAGAGGATCATAACAAGAACTAATATAAGGGAAAAAAGTAAAAATAGGGAATGGATGGAAGAATAGAAGGGTAGAAGAAGAAGAGAAGAAAATAGGGAATGAGCAGGGTGTCAAGGCTGCTTATGTGGAAGGGTATAGCAGGGGGGTTAGCAGGGGGGGTTAGCAGGGTGCAGGGGGTAAAGGTAGGGGGTAGGGGTAACGGGGGGGTCAAGGGTCATTTAATCATCGTAGCCCTTCAAGACGTCTTCCCATAAAACCTTGATAACAGCAGCGTCTTTACGGCGACCACAGCGATAATCGGAGGCCGTAAACACACACACACACACACACACACACACACACACACACACACACACACACACACACACACACACACACACACACACACACACACACACACACACACACACACACACACACACACACATTTATTGTTTTAGTACATGGAATTATTAATTATTTATCAGAGCAAATTGCCTTTTTTTCTACACGTATTAGTGCATACGTCTCTCTCTCTCTCTCTCTCTCTCTCTCTCTCTCTCTCTCTCTCTCTCTCTCTCTCTCTCTCTCTCTCTCTCTCTCTCTCTCTCTCTCAGTATTTTAGCGGAACGATGATTTTTGGTGGAATTTAAATTTTTGCTTCTTTTATTTACTCTTACCTTCGTCACTCAACATTTTATATGCCTATTTGGGTGAAATAAAGTTAATTATTATTATTATTATTATTATTATTATTATTATTATTATTATTATTATTATTATTGGGTTTTTTCTCCTCTCTCCTCTGATTCCCTATTCTCCTGGGCCTCCATCATCTTTACTCTCGTCTCCTTTCTTGCCTTCCCTCTGCTTCTCTCTTTTCCTCTCTCCCTATTCTCTTTCCTTCTCCCTTTCTCCCTTCTTCCATTGCCTCCTCCCTTCCTAACCTATAATTATCTCCTCTTTACCCAGTTTTATGTTTGTTGGTCAGAATAGAAAGACGTGACTGTGTGTGTGTGTGTGTGTGTGTGTGTGTGTGTGTGTGTGTGTGTGTGTGTGTGTGTGTGTGTGTGTGTGTGTGTGTGTGTGTGCGCTCACCCCTGAGAAAAATATTATTGTGATACTTAACTCATTTGATATTCATTAATCGCTTTAAAATACTTTGTTCATTGAGAGAGAGAGAGAGAGAGAGAGAGAGAGAGAGGAGAGAGAGAGAGAGAGAGAGAGAGAGAGAGAGGAGAGAGAGAGAGAGAGAGAGAGACCTACCTTCACGATTAGGAGACCATAAACAAATGAGACGTGAGAAAATCGAAGAAAAAAAACTTTCTCTTCCTTTCTTTATCTTCCTCGCCTTCTCACGAACTGAGAGATTGCAGTCCTGCATACACTCCTACCTTCACTACCTAGAAAACAATCCGTGATAAATCGAAGAAAAAAACTTCTCTGCATTATTTTATGCTTCCTCGCCTCTATCATCTTCCTTCTTCCTATTACTACCTTCCTTGTTTCTTTCCCTCTCCTTGACCAAATACCTGATAAAACAAGATAGGAGCCCAACATATCGATAGTCTGCCATCACCTCCACTCCACCTCGCTGCTACAATATCTTTTTTACCGATAACCCGTAAACATACTTGCTTATTACGAGCACACTTAGAACCAATAACACGTGACAATCAGATGGCACACACACACACACACACACACACACACACACACACACACACACTGAATAGAAAAAAATAGGTTTTCCGTGACGCAGATTAAGACACAACACTGGTTCGCAATGAGAGAGAGAGGGGGAGAGAGAAAAGAGAGAGAGAGAGAAGAGAGAGAGAGGAGAGAGAGGAGGAGAGAGAGAGAGAGAGAGGAGGAAGAGGAGAGAGAGAGGAGAGAAGAGAGAGAGAGAGAGAGAGATCGCCTCCATTTAATTAAACCTTTCGTCGATACCACTTACACCTAATGGTTCAATAGTTACGTGATGACATGTACTTAAGTGGAAGGAAGGAAGGGAAGGGAAGGAGAAGGGAAGGAAAGAAAGGGGAAGGGAAGGAGGAGGAGGAAGGAAAGGGAAGGGGAAGGGAGAGGAGGAGGAACGTGAGAGAAGGCAATTTGTCGACCAGGTGAGACAGGTGTATTGCCAGGTAACCACTGTCTTTTGTTCTCTTATTAAGTCAGGTACAAAGAGAGATGCGAATATAACAGTGGTGGTGGTGGTGATAGTTGTGAAGGTGGTGGTGGTGGTGGTGATGTAAGTAAAACAAAGGGGATGCCTAAAAGAGAGTTCCATGGTGAGTGGTGGGTGGTGGAAGATAGTGGTGGTGGTGGTGGTGATGGTGGTGAGCCAGATAAGTGGTGATTAATGTGCAAGATTGTGATGATAACGCGACCACGACCGTGATGAAAAAAGGAAAAGAAATGCATATAAAAAAGTGAGGAAGAAAACGAGAGATAGTGTGAAATGTACGAGAGGAGAGAGAGAGAGAGAGAGAGAGAGAGAGAGAGAGAGAGAGAGAGAGAGAGAGAGAGAGAGAGAGAGAGAGAGAGAGAGAGAGAGAGAGAGAGAGAGAGAGAGAGAGAGAGAGAATCACAAGGGTTACTCCTGGAGAGAAAGAAGATACAATGTGTGGTCTCACCGCATGTAAAGCTGGCGTGTGAGTGCGTGTGAGTGTGTGTGAGCCTGCTTGTGTGCGTGCGTATGCGTTTTTATTTTTGCCTGTGTTTCTGTTCGCGTGCGTGCGTACGTGCGTGGGTGACGGGAATGGTAGTAAATGTTGTACTGGTGATAACGTGTTACATATGGCTGTGTGTGTTATTGGTCGCTCGCTTCGCTCGCTGCCGCTTACCATAAGACCCGTGGAACCAAGTTTCCGCCAAAAAGTGTATAACTACTCCTAAATATTGTCAGATTGAGTTGAAAGTTGACATGCAAGTAGTGCTGTCAAAATCAATGGGGGTCGTCGCAAGAAACTTTTTGCGTAAAACAAGTCCTTAATGAGTAATTAGCGTAAACTACTCCTAATTATTGTCGGATTGAGCTGAAATTCGATATGCAAGTAGTGCTGTCAAAATCAATGGGGTCTGTAAAACAAACTTTTTGCATAGAACAAGCCCTTAATGAGTAATTCACGTAATGAGTTAATTGACTGGAACGTGGCTCGCTGCCACATTCCAGCCGCAAGAACAGAGCCAAAAGCAAAGGGGCCAGAGGCTGGACGAGTGGACGTCTGTACTTGATATATTTTAATACTTTGTCAGGTAGCCTACTAACAATACGACCATGATAATTGATACAATGCGATATTTGCGCCATTTACTACCACCACCACTACTGCTACTGCATTACCTTTATAGATGTTCTTTTTTTGCTATCAGACGACTACTACTACCAATACTACTACTACTACCAATACTACTACTACTACTACCAATATACTACTACTACCATTGCAACAACCTTTCTTCCTAATCCTTTCCCTTTCCCTTGTCTTCCTATAGCGGCAAAGGTCCTAAAATCGTCACTCTGTGGAAATGGAGGCGAAACAATGTATATTATGTATATTAAATTAAAACCATCACACACACCACACACACACACACACACAACACACACACACACACACACACACACACACACACACACACACACACACACACACACACACACACACACACACACACACACACACACACACACACACACACACACACACACACACACACACACACACACACACATATACATATTTATGCCTACACACGCCCGTCAGCTTCCACATTTTGCCGGTTCAATAGTTAAGTGAATGGCAGCTATAATCAGATTAGAGCATGTTAGCGTGAACTGAATATTGTGTTGTGTTAACTTATCAAATCCAGGCTGGCGAGAGAGAGAGAGAGAGAGAGAGAGAGAGAGAGAGAGAGAGAGAGAGAGAGAGAGAGAGAGAGAGAGAGAGAGAGAGAGAGAGAGAGAGAGAGAGAGAGAGAGTTAACGAGCCAGGGAACATCCATCATCAGCTTTCACGGGCATCTGGCGCTGAAATGAACGGAAAAAAGCCGAAATATCTAACCGCGGCCGCTTTTATAAGACCAGTTAGTTTCGCTGGACAGAGATGGTTAAGAAGGAAAGAGGTAGAGACGGAGGGAGAGGAGGAAGGGAGAGTGACACGAGTGAAAGAATGAGGGGGTGGTATGGTATTTAAAGGAGAGAGGATAAGGGGTAAGGGGAGGAATGAAGGGAGAGGAGTATAAAGAGAGGCGGAGAGAGGGGCAGTTTAGTGTGGAGGATCAAAAGAGCGAAAGCGGTGGCGTCCTTTTCCTTTTTTTTTATGTCGTTGTTTTTGTTGTTGTTTTGTCTCTCCTTCCATCCCTTAGCATTTAGTTGCGGAGTTGTGGTTATTCATTTTCTCTGTGTGTCTGTGTGAGTTCGTGCTTTTGTGTGGTTTTTTTAATGCGTGAGTTGGAAGTCGTGTGGGGAAGTGGGGTTGCGGTTGCGTGGGGAGGTCGAACTATTTCGGTTTTTGCTTTCGAGTGTTCATCAATTTGTGTTGGTAATGCGATCCTTGGTATTACTTGGAGATGAATAATATGCTTTCCTGTTCCAATGTGCACGAGGTGTGGGTGTTGCACTCGTGTTGTCAGTAATAATAATGATGATAATAATAATAATAATAATAATAATAATGATGATAATAAATGATAATCTTATACATTGATGTTGTGAATGATTGTTGTTGTGGTGGGAAGAGTAACTATTGAATCATGTGGTGGCTGATTTGACTTTGAAGGCTATGAGACAGAGAGGTAGGCAGACAGGCAGGCAGGTAGGCAGGCAGGCAGGCAGACGGATTGTGTCTGACAGATAGACACAGACAGACAGATAGACAGACACATATAGGTATTCTATTGACCATAACATTATACTATTTATGTAATCACAATAACTTTAATATTTGGTCCAACAGGTTCGTTATCAAAATTAATTTTGTACATAAATTTAATATAAAACTGAATTCTAAGCGTGTAATGTTGTAGTATGCCGGCCTCGGCCAGAGGGAGTGGTGGGTGGGGAGAGGCCTTCAACTTTGCTATTCTTTTACCTCTAACACGTAAAAACTATAGTGGTAGAAAGTAGTTACACAGGCAGCCTCGGATGGCCTAGTAGGACTGTTGCTGTCTGTTCTTCCTTTGTCTTCCTTTGTATTCTTCCTCTTAGTTGAAGGGTTGGAGTAACACGTCTCTCTCCTCTTCCTCTCGTCTCCTCTTTGCAAGCCTTTCCGGTTCTTCACAAATCGCTTGAGTCGCGGGTTTCTATGTTTTTTTTTCGCCGAGCTTACGCACGTGTGGAGTTTTCTCGTGTTAGGCAGGAGTCTCAGGACCGTTAATGTGATTTCCTCGCTTCTCCCGAGGTCGCCCCCGCCGCCTCACCTCAAAGAACGCCGACTCCTAAATCCTATAATAACTCTCGTCACCATGCCGACCTTTCCTCACCTTTGAACTCGCCCCCCATCCGCCCTCTCTCATGCTGGACATTGCTCGCTCACTAACTTGCCTAACTTGCCACTTCTATTCTCATTTTCATAATAATAATAAAACACAAAAGTACTTCATTCGAAAACATAGAAAACATTAATACACACAAAAATATTGCTGAAAAAAGCGAATACACTAAAGAACATAACATATAAACTTATAAATAGATAATTATAAGAGCATATAAATAGATTCAACCCATCATGCTCGTCTTTATTTTTAATCGTTGTTTTTATCTCCTTTCCTCATACACTTCAGCTTTTTTGTCTAATTCATCCTTTTAACTTTTTTTGTATCTCTGGTATCCACTTCGCCATCCCTTCCCCCTCCTCTCTACGATTTTTTTTTCTCCTTCCTTTCCCTCCTCACTATGTTTTTCTGTCGATCCATTAGTGTGACTATGCTAATACACCGCCTGTCTCCTTTCATCCCCTTCCCATCTCCTCTCATCTCCTCCCATCTACTCTTCTCCTATTTCCTCTTCTCCTCCCATCTCCTCTTCTCTCCCATCTCCTCTTCTCCTCCCATCTCCTCATCTCCTCCCATCTCTTCTCCTCCCATCTCCTCTTCTCCTCCCATCTCCTCTTCTCCTCCCATCTCCTCTTCTCCTCCCATCTCCTCTTCTCCTCCCATCTCCTCTTCTCTCCTAACTCCCAATTCTCCGTGTTTCTTATTACTTCCTTGTTCCTTTTCCATCCTCTTACATCTCTCTCTATCCTCTTCTCCTTCTCTATCCTCCCTCTCTTCTTCTTTCCTTCCTCTTCTCCTTTCCTATACCCATTCCTCTCGGCCCCTCCCGTTCCGTGTTCCTTATTTGTACGAATAATTCATTGTGTCGAATTATCTTACTTTGGGGGAGGCGGTGGTCGAGTGGTTGTGGTGGTGAGGGGGTCGTGGTGATAGTGGACGTTGGTGGTGTTGGTGGAGGGTTGTGATGGGGTGGATGTTGGGGTACTGGTGGTGGTGGTTCTTGTGGTTGTGGTGGTTCTTGTTGAGGGAAGGTGTTGGTGTTGATGGTAGTGGTATAAGTGGTTTATAGTGGTGGTGGTTTGTCTTGTGATGATGGTAGTGGTGGTGGTGGGGATCGTGGTGGTGACGGTGGTTTAACCCCTTGAGGCCCAGAACGTAATTTCCATTGTAATTTGGCTACCATTAGACGATTTTAGTGACTATAATCAATCTTTTATAGATATGACATGTTTAGTATCCTTGTCCACTAGTTAATTTGGTTTATTTAGTTACTTTTCGTAATTTTATGGCTGACAACAAACGATTTTATATAGCAAGAGAAAGATCTGGGCGTGAAGGGGTTAAGGGTTTAGTGAGGGTGGTTCTTTGTCTTGTGATGATGGTAGTGGTGGTGGGGGGGATCGTGGTGGTGACGGTGGTTTAAGGGTTTAGTGAGGGTGGCTGCAAATGGTATAGGTGGTGAAAGAGGAAGAGTAATTGTTCCCTTTTTTTCTCTCTCTAACTCTCTCTTTCCCTAGCAATATCGTCGTGTGTGTGATGTGGGTGTTTGTATTGGTGACAAAAGCGACAAAAAACACCAACACCCAGATAATGAAATAGGAATATATATTGTATAAGTCTTTTTGAATACCTCACAAACGCCTCCTCCTCCTTTACCCCCTTTACTTTTACTCCTTTGTCTTTTACTTTACTCACCTTACTTTTACTTTACCCACTTCACTTTTACTCCTTTACCTACCTATTACTTTACCTCCTTTACCTTTTTATTTTACCACCTTTATTTTTACTCCCTTACCTTTTACTTTACTCGCTATCCTCTTACTCCTTTACCTTTTACTTTACCCCCTTTACTTTTACTCCCTTACCTCTTCCTTTAACCCCCCATCTCCCATCCCCCCCATCCCCCATCCCATCCCCCCTCATCTCCCATGCCCCCCATCTCCCATCCCACCCATCTCCCATCTCCCATCCCCCCCCCCCCTCATCTCCCATTCCCCCCATCTCCCATCGCAACCCCCCCATCTCCCATCCTCCCCATCTCCCATCCCTTTCTGACTCCCTTTCCACGTCTAACAAAATTCCTTTAACCTTCCCGCTCTTGCACTTCATCCGCCCCCAACATCGACCCTTCAACCTCCCGCCCTCTAACCAACCGCCATCCCCCGCCCCTCCCCGACTCCTGCTGACAGCTAAGGGCCTAATGAACAGAGCCCCCCGTCAGCAGTTGTCAGGCGGCCGTCAGTCTCCCTGCGTTCTAGTGTTCATGTTTTATTTATACTTTTTTTACGAATTCTTCAGGAGTTTGGGAGAGAGGAGGGAGGGGCCATGAGGGGGCACTAGGGGTATGGTATCGAGTTGACAGGCGTGAGTCATAGTGTGTGTGTGTGTGTGTGTGTGTTGTGTGTGTGTGTGTGTGTGTGTGTGTGTGTGTTTCATATAGGCATAGTAAGCGAGAAAGGAATCAGCTAGAAAACAAAACACAGATAGGCAATCTCTCTCTCTCTCTCTCTCTCTCTCTCTCTCTCTCTCTCTCCTCTCTCTCTCTCTCTCTCTCTCTCTCTCTCTCTCTCTCTTCTCTCTCTCTCTCTCTCTCCTCTCTCTCTCTCTCTCTCTAATAGGCAGTTTGACAGACCACAAAACGCGACACATAATGACCGGTAATGTGACAAGTGAAAGGTTTTAAGGTACCAACAAGCCAAACTGGGTCATTAGGTCATTAACGGTTCCTTACGTCCGTCCATCGACCTGACTCACCGCAAACCTGGTCCACCTCCAATTCCACCTGTCCATCTCACCTTCCACACCTCCACACCCACCTGCCCACCCCACCTGCCCACCTCTACTTCCACCTAACCTGCCCACCTCACCTCCACTCCCACCAACTCACCTCCACACCCACACATATCCTCGCCTCCAACCCAGTCTTTCCTTCACTCCCTTTGATTCCCTCCCTCCTATTACCTCTCCTGTCTCTTTCTTTCTCTCCTCTCAGGCTCTCACCATTCATTTATCCATCCTCATATTTTCTGCTGTTCATCATCCTTTATGCCATTCAAGCGGCCTTTTCTTGTCTCTTCCTCCCCCCTCCTCCCCCTACTTGC
Source organism: Chionoecetes opilio (assembly GCA_016584305.1). Taxonomy (NCBI): domain Eukaryota; kingdom Metazoa; phylum Arthropoda; class Malacostraca; order Decapoda; family Majidae; genus Chionoecetes; species Chionoecetes opilio. The sequence continues at coordinate 41,210 of JACEEZ010011649.1, forward strand.
ACCTCCTTCATGTCACTCTTACCTCCCCCTCCATGCAACCCCTGCCCCTTCACTCCTTCACCCCTTCACCCCCTTCACCCATAACAAGGCCCTCCCCCGTCACCCTTACCTTTAGGTGTTGGGTGTCCCGTTATCACCTTCCTTCCCAGGTGGATCTTATAGACGAGAAGCCGTTGTCAGGAAGCACCGAGGCGACGCAAGTGATAATGGTACCCAGGTGCCTCAAATAGGTTGCGGGTGCTCTATGGTGCCCTACTATGCTACTACTACTACTGCCCTACTATTGCCCTACTACTGCCCTACTACTTACTTTTTTTTTTTTTTTATTTTTTTATTATTTTATGTTGGAGCCTATAGCGCCTGTAGGTTATAGAGGTCTTGATATGTTGATTGAACTCGCCCGTTGGTGGCGCAGGCTGGATTCTTATAGTGACACCTGGCTAGGTAAACCTCTACTACTTACTACTATCACTACTACTACTACTACTACTACTACTACTACTACTACTACCTACTACTACTACTACTACTACTACTACTACTACTACTACTACTACTACTACTACTACTACTACTACTACTACTACTACTACTACTACTACTACTACTACTACTAACTACTACCCCATTACTACTATGGTGCCCTACTGGTGCCTATAGACGTCCTTAGAAAGCTTAACAGGCATAACAGACGCTCTTACGATATCCACAAAGTGTCCATAAGTAGTAAGTACCAAGAGATGTCCCTAAATCATCTCAGGTGGTGTGCGTGCGGTTAAATATGTCCAGGTGACCAAAGGTGCGATGTATTCTGTACGTGCTGTTAAATATGTCCAGGTGACCACAGTGCGATGTATTCTGGTTAGCTTTGTATTCCGCGCGCGCTTAAAGAAATGTCTATCTCGTGCCCAGTGAAATTTAGGAGCCGTAAAGTAGGATTATGTGGAGATAGAATGAAAGGAATGAATGTTTATGTGGGTGTGGAGAAGTGACTACGATTAGGTATTCAGTGGGCAAGCATTATCGCGCCAAAGACTCAATACAGGGAGGAGCACGAACTACAGCGGGAGGGAGAAAGCTTGAGTATATAACACGAGTGATAATCTACCAACTTATTTATGATAACGGACTTATGATACAAAATATAGCGTTAGTAAATGAACAAACTGCAAAAAAATAATAAAGTTACACATGTTGGTGTACACAGATGAGGATAAGAATGTTGACTGGTTCATATTATTGTTTGAGTTATAACAGTGTCGTCCGGTTTATTATGTGTACAGATAATGCC
>JACEEZ010011649.1:45000-47500 GCA_016584305.1 Chionoecetes opilio
AGGACGTGGATTAATGGAAGGGAGACATCTGGGAAGGGACCTCGAAATATTCAAGACGATTAGTAAGGAGGTTGATGGTGGTGGTGGTAATAGTGTGATGGTGGTAGTGGTGGTGGTAATAGTGGTAGTGTGATGGTGGTGGTGGTGTGATAGTGGTGGTAATAGTGTCGTGATGGTGGTAGTGGTGATTGTGAGGTGGTGGGTGATGGTAATGTGATGGTGGTGATGGTGATGGTGATGGTAGTTTTGGTAGGTATGTTGATGGTAGGTGGAGAGTATACAAGCGACTAAGATTGTGGTAGATTTTTGAGGTTGTCGTGTATAGGTGTTAGTGGTTGTGTTGTGTTGTTAGTGGTTGTGGTGTGTGGTGTTAGTGGTTGTGGTGTGTGGTGTTAGTGGTTGTGTTGTGTGGTGTTAGTGGTTGTGTTGTGTGGTGTTAGTGGTTGTGTTGTGTGGTGTTAGTGGTTGTGGTGTGTGGTGTTAGTGGTTGTGTTGTGTGGTGTTAGTGGTTGTGTTGTGTGGTGTTAGTGGTTGTGTTGTTTGGTGTTAGTGGTTGTGTTGTGTGGTGTTAGTGGTTGTGGGTGTTAGTGGTTGTGTTGTGTGGTGTTAGTGGTTGTGTGTGTGGTGTTAGTGGTTGTGTGTGTGGTGTTAGTGGTTGTGGTGTGTGGTGTTAGTGGTTGTGTGTGTGTGGTGTTAGTGGTTGTGGTGTGTGGTGTTAGTGGTTGTGGTGTGTGGTGTTAGTGGTTGTGGTGTGTGGTGTTAGTGGTTGTGGTGTGTGGTGTTAGTGGTTGTGGTGTGTGGTGTTAGTGGTTGTGGTGTGTGGTGTTAGTGGTTGTGGTGTGTGGTGTTAGTGGTTGTGTTGTGGTGTGTTAGTGGTTGTGGTGTGTGGTGTTAGTGGTTGTGGTGTGTGGTGTTAGTGGTTGTGTTGTGTGGTGTTAGTGGTTGTGGTGTGTGGTGTTAGTGGTTGTGTTGTGTGGTGTTAGTGGTTGTGGTGTGTGGTGTTAGTGGTTGTTGTGTGTGTTAGTTGTGTGTGGTGGGTTAGTGGTTGTGTTGTGGTGTGTTAGTGGTTGTGGTGTGTGGTGTTAGTGGTTGTGGTGTGTGGTGTTAGTGGTTGTGTGTGTGGTGTTAGTGGTTGTGGTGTGTGGTGTTAGTGGCTGTGTTGGAAGGGTGTTGGTTGAATGTGGAGAATGGAAGGGTGAATGTTGTTCCTCATGAAACCCACGTGTACTATAGTTTTTTTTATAGTTAGTTATATTTTGGGATACACCTGTGTGCAGAGTCCTACCCAGAGCACCTGAGATTAATTAATTTCACTGACGCGGAGAAAGATTAATTTTATTGCAAGAGACATTAGAAAGTAACTATCGATCAAAGTCACTTCAACATATATCAAGAGATTCATTTAAAATATATAACTACTTTTACATATCTATATCTATATATCTATAATATTATACAAAATAATATTAAAATATTACTCTCAGAAATGGGGGGTATATTAAGGGTAGAATTGTTACATTTCACCATCACTACCCTTTTTAAACCCTATGTCCAGGCTGGAGGATAGATGCTGCCGATTATACCCTTCATCTACCCCCTTTATCTACCCTTTTTAGACGAGAGGGTTGGAAAAGGGTATATTTGCGTCGATCCGAAAGGGTATATTTGTAAGGGTAGAAAAAGGGTAGCAGTATTTCATCACTACAAATACCCTTTTTCTACCCTTTTTCTACCCTTCTTTTCTAAGAGTGTAGAGGGTGTACATGAACAGACTGCGATAAAAAAAAAATATATATAGGTGGTCAATGAGCCGTTCTATTAATTTCCATTTTCCCTGCCGTCCCATATATTTTTGTTGCAATTTGTTCATTTATAGTAACACTTTATTTTGTATTATAAGTTCTTTAACAAAAATAAGTTGGTAGATTATCACTCGTGTTATACTCAACTTTTATTTTTCACCACCATTTTCATCTGTTGTTAGGCCGTATAGTCTCTGTTTTCATCGTTGTTATCTTCAATGTTGTTCCTGAGTTATAAGTGTGTGTATAGTATAAGTATAAATATAATGTGTGTTACAAGTTTGTGGGAAAATATTGTTGCTCGTTCCCAGGGAGGTGTTTTGTGCAGCCCGATGCATCACCCAGGTCGTCGTGTGTCTCGTGGTCGGGGGAAAAAGGGGGGAAAGTTATTGATGCTATAAATTTCGGAAATATGAAACACATCCATCACGTGCCGATGCCAACACCCCTGTGGTCGCGCCGAGAGGAACAGTAAATCTTTTTGTTGTGCTGATGTAAACAAAATATCAAATTGTCGCGTACATCTTTCCGCATTTGTTTTGTGAGTAAATTTTATGTAGATGACTTGTTATTAGCGCACCGATTAAATGAACAGAGAGAATGAAATAGTTCTTGTACTCTTTTTTTTCTTTTTCTTTTTTTTTCCTTCGTCTGACAAATTTTCTTTCATCCTCTTTCTTTCCTTTGTTCTTCCTTGC
>JACEEZ010011649.1:50000-55000 GCA_016584305.1 Chionoecetes opilio
ACACTACACCCCCTACACACCACCACACTACCACCACCACCAACCACACCACCACACACACCACACACCACCACCACACCAACCACCACACCACCACACACACACCACAAAACACAACAACAACTTCTACTACTTACTACTACTACTACTACTACTACTACTACTACTTCTACTATTACAACTACTACTACTACCACTACTTCTATTACTACTACTACTACTACTACTACTACTACTATTACAACAACTACTACTACTGCTACTACTACTACTACTACTACTACTACTACTACCACAACAGCAACAACAGCAACTACTACTACTACTACTACTACTACTACTACTACTACTACTACTACTACTACTACTACTACTACTACTACTACCACACAACAAAAAACTACTACTACTACTACTACTATTACTACCACAACAACAACAACTACTACTACTACTATTACTACCACTACTACTCTACTACTACTACTACTACTACTACTACTACTACTATCGTTACCACTACTACCAACACTACCAATATCCCCCTTCTCTCTCTCTCGACGCACACACACGTTACCTAAAAATAAAGCTGAAATTACAAGTTTAATTTTCATGCCTTTTAATTCGTGTTGAAGCCGAACTTTTGCAGAAGATTATTTCGAGGTTAAGTTCTACCAAACGTACCAACACCTCGTAACCATAACATGCGAAGACCCAAGATGCCTAGCTTTTTGTTTAGCGGGGCCGACGGTGGAAATTATATGCAGATTGTTGCTACTCGATGCTATCATGCTTTTGACTGAGAGATGCCCGTAATTAAAGAAAGGCAAGGCGCCCACCTGCCCAGCCGCTCCCTATTCGTAGGCGCCAGAGGGTTGAAGCTGCTTGGGGAGGAGGTTATAAGGGTTAGTTTAGCTTATGACACTGCAGCTGGCGAGGAGAGAGAGAGAGAGAGAGAGAGAGAGAGAGAGAGAGAGAGAGAGAGAGAGAGAGAGAGAGAGAGAGAGAGAGAGAGAGCCTGTCTGTGTTTAGTTTGGCAGGTGAAAGAGGAAGTCAAAGGAAATCTGGCGTCTGGTGGATTTTCCGTTTCAACTTTAATTCAACTTTACTGGCTTAGCTTGAGAGAGAGAGAGAGAGAGAGAGAGAGAGAGAGAGAGAGAGAGAGAGAGAGAGAGAGAGAGAGAGAGAGAGAGAGAGAGAGAGAGAGAGAGAGAGAGAGAGAGAGAGAGAGAGAGAGAGAGAGAGTAATTAAGATGCAGACTTTCCCGCACAAAACAAACCTGAGTCTAAATCATCACAAGGAAAATTTTTCAACCTAGTCTTCTTTTGTTTGGTTCTTTTCAGGGTGTAGTGAGGGAGGCTTCTAGGATTGACCTTATCTAACCAAGGTTCCTTCAGGCTTGGGGAGCATTGGAGTCAGGGATTTAGACCTCCTAATGACAGTGGTGGTAATGGTTTAATCTTCCTGCACGCTCGTATAGCTCAGACGCATCGCCTCTTATCTAAGGGTGGAGGGGAGTAAGGGATGCTGGTCTGGTGATTAACAATGGTGATGATATATAATGGAGAGAGAAAAACGACCTACAGGCGCTATAGGCACAAACATAAAAACAAAAAATTAAAACATACATATATTATTAGGCAGATATGTACCGTTGAGGTTACGTATTACATAAAAAATGGTACAGATATATGATAGAATTTCAAAACAGCTGCTTGGATACTCGCAAGAAGCACGAAATAACTAAAGAAATCGAAACTATACCAAATAAGAGAAAATAACGCAAATCTGCCACACTAGTAATAAGTCAGATGAATAGTAAAGATTCGTATGTACTACCAAACTAATTGCCAGTGTGTCGGCCTGGCTTTCATGTATATTATAGTCGCCTCGCTATGGACGGAATGCAAGATAACCTTTAACCTTTCACTCCATGGAAGTTATTACAGGAAATATTCCGGTCTAATAACTAGTTTAAGGAATGAGAAAGAAAACAAAACATTATCATCTCAATTTGATCTTATCTTAGAAGTAATAACGTAGATAGAGGTGCATAATCTTGCCCACTATTCTCTCCAACTGTATATATGCAAACAATAAAATGTAGTTACAGACATCTTATCATTAGGATCAACATATAAACAGAGTGCTACAGGGAAATAAGAGGCTGAGGGAAATGAAGAGAATGGAAGACTGAGCGAAAGATGAGAGAAGGCGGGAGGAAGAAGAAGGCGAGGGAAGGAAGAAGGCGGGAGGAAGAAGAAGGCAAGGGAAGGAAGAAGGCGGGAGGAAGAAGAAGGCAAGGGAAGGAAGAAGGCGGGAGGAAGAAGAAGGCAAGGGAAGGAAGAAGGCGGAGAGAATAGGGTCAGAGGAAGGAAGAAGGCGGGAGGAAGAAGAGCAAGGGAGGAGAAGCGGAGGAGAAGAAGGCAAGGAAGGAGAAGGCGGGAGAAGAAGAAGGCAGGAAGAAGAAGGCGGAGAGAGAAGAAGGCAAGGGAAGGAAGAAGGCGGGAGGAAGAAGAAGGCAAGGGAAGGAAGAAGGCGGGAGGAAGAAGAAGGCAAGGGAAGGAAGAAGGCGGGAGGAAGAAGAAGGCGAGGGAAGGAAGAAGGCGGGAGGAAGAAGAAGGCGAGGGAAGAAGGGAAGGAAGAAGGCGAGAGGAGGAGAGGAATAAGCTACCCTACTCATCCTAATTAGTGGCTCCAGATGGATAATTAGTGCAGGTGAGAGAGAGAGAGAGAGGGAGAGAGGGAGAGAGTAAAGAGAGATAGAAGAAGAGAGGAGATAGATGAGAAGAGAGAGAGAGAGAGGAGAGAGTACGAGACGAAGAAGAGAGAGAGAGATGAAAAGAGAGACAGAGACAGACAGAGAGAGAGAGAGAGAGAGAACCTGCAACTGAACCACGAACAATGTTATAGGTATGAGAACGGAAGATGTTGGAGGATGAACAAGAAACGGAAAAAAATTAAGAAGGGAGAAAAAAAGCGAGATAGAGTTTTATATCAAATTAAAGGAAAATAAATCTTGTATAAAATAATAAAGATATCAAAGGGGAGATAAATACGTACAAATATAAGGAGAGAATATAACCGTATATATGTTAGAAGGGGGAGTCACCACCACCACCACCACCACCACTACTACTATAAACAAGTTTCCTCTAATCACCAACCAATCGTTAGCATGGAGTAATAGGTAACACTCCTCACTAATCACCCAGATACGTATACAAGTTATCATTTCCTCTATCCTTCATCTTTCCTTTTATCTATTCCTTTATTCTATTATATCCTATCTATCCTATCTATCCTATCTATTCCTTATTTTACCTTTCCTTCCATCTATCCTCACTTTTTCCTTCATCATTTTTTCATGTTTTCATCATTGCTTCCTGAGATGAAAAAAATATTCCATCGTCTCCTGTGATGAAATAAATACAGTAAATCATTAATGTAAAATAACACCTTTTTTGAGGTCATTAGTGTTGATAGTGTCAAATTACATGTCATTACCACCTATATACCACCTGTTTAAAATGACCTGCTATTACCAGCTATATACCACCTGTTTTCTTACCCTTCACGCCTTCTTTCACACCCATAGGCAAGGGAGAGGTGGAGGGATGGAGGGAATAAGGGTGCAGTAAGATCGTGGGAAGGAGGGAGTGAGGGAGGGAGGAAAGAAGGATGGATGCTAAATTATGTCTTCGTGATGAAAAGGAAAGTTATGATATACTTAGTTATGACACACACACACACACACACACACACACACACACACACACACACACACACACACACACACACACACACACACACACACACACACACACACACACACACACACACACACACACACACACACATGCTATTACAGTCTTTCCTTGTCACACATTAATTTTATTTACGAAGTGTGTGTTTTTTTGGATTTCTATTTTTTCTCAGCTATCATTTCCGGTCGGCATCTTCTCTAAGGCTGCCTTTTTTTCTGCCACCGACCTGCCTTCCTGCATCAATCCTCCTCCTCCTCCTTCTCCACTTCCTCCACCTCCATTTACTCCTCCTCACTTCCTCCTCCTCCTCCTTCTCTTCCTTCATCAATCCTCCTTATTCTTCTCCACTTCCTCCACCTCCACTCCCTCCCCCTCCCCCATTTCCTCCTCTTCCTCCATCAATCCTCCTCCTTCTCCTCCACTTCCTCCTCCTCCCCACCTCTTCCTCCTCCTCTCCACCTCTTCTTCCTTCTCCTCCTCCTTGCTCCACTTCCACTTCCTTCACCTCCACCTCCTCCATTTCCTCCTCCAATTGCCTTGCTTTTGACGTCTAATTAGTCACCTGTCACTAGTTTAAATCTATCTCACCTGGTTTTTTCGGACACCGTTTAACTTTAGTATTAATATTATTATTTAATTTTTATATCACCAAGGTCACATTTCTGCCTCCTTTATCCTTTCATCCCCTCTTCTCTCTCTTCCCAGATACTTCAAGTCCCTTCACAACCTCCTCCAGCTACATAACTATATCATGACCATTGGGGATACCATCATATTATTAATCAAACAATATAATCTACCATCACCACCACCATCACCACCATCATCACCACCACCACCATCACCACCACCACCACCACCATCATTACTTATACCTGAGGCTGCAAGGATGGCCAAGGGAAGGAAAATAAGGGGGAGGTAAGGGAAAGGGTTTTAGGGATGTTAATGGGGGCTTTGGAAGGATGGTTAATGGGTGTCATGGGAGGATAAATAGGAGACAAGTCGTGATGAGGAATGGTCGTTAAGGCAGAGGGGGACTGGTAATGATGCGGCTGGTAGTTAAAGGATAGTTAAAGGATAGTTGGAGAGAGAGAGAGAGAGAGAGAGAGAGAGAGAGAGAGAGAGGAGAGAGAAGGAGAGAGAGAGAGAGGAGAGAGAGAGAGAAGAGAGAGAGAGAGAGAGAGAGAGAGAGAGAGAGAGAGAGAGAGAGAGAGAGAGAGAGAGAGAGAGAG
>JACEEZ010011649.1:57500-67500 GCA_016584305.1 Chionoecetes opilio
GAGAGAGAGAATGGGAGGGAGGAAGGGAGGAAGATAGTTAGGGAGGGACGAAGGGAAGAAGTGGGAAAGGAATTAAGGTATGGGATTGAAGGCAGTAGAGAGAGAGAGGAGAGAGAGAGAGAGAGAGAGAGAGAGAGAGAGAGAGAGAGAGAGAGAGAGAGAGAGAGAGAGAGAGAGAGAGAGGAGAGAGAGAGAAGAGAGAGAGAGAGAGAGAGAGAGAGAGAGAGAGGAGAATTAGTAGTGGAATAGTGAAATAGAGAAATATAAAATTAGAATAGTAATTCATGCATGTATGTTAATTAAGCTAGGAATAATCTACACATTCCTGAAAAGTCAAAGATAGTTCTCTCAGTAGTCCAACTGAAGCTCCTGACTGTAAAACCTATAAGAATTCAACAATAAAGTAAAAAAAAGAAAGAAAAGAGAGAGAGAGAGAGAGAGAGAGAGAGAGAGAGAGAGAGAGAGAGAGAGAGAGAGAGAGAGAGAGAGAGAGAGAGAGAGAGAGAGAAAAAAAAAAAGAAGAGAGGCAGTACAAGTAACAACAAACCAAAGGGCTTGATACTTTTATTTATATTTGGAAGAAAAAAATCGCAACTCTGATTTCAAATGTTTGCTCAAGAAATTAATTAAACCATCGTGCAAAGGGGAAAAAAAATTGTAAAAAAAACCGTGAAAAAAACCGTTTGTTGTAAAAGTAAACTATGGAATAGTGATATGACGTACCTTAAACGAATTTGACCAAGTAATAAGGAGTTTGACTAAGTAATATAGGAGTTTGACTAAGTAATATAGGAGTTTGACTAAGTAATATAGGAGTTTGACTAAGTAATATAGGAGTTTGACTAAGTAATAAAGAGTTTGACCAAGTAATATAGGAGTTTGACTAAGTAATAAAGAAGTTTGACCAAGTAATATAAGATTTTGACCGAGTAATAAAGAAGTTTGACCAAGTAATATAAGATTTTGACTGAGTAATAAAGAAGTTTGACCAAGTAATATAGGAGTTTGACCAAATAATAAAGAAGTTTTGATCCTATTTCTACCACGATAGTTGTTCATACCCATAATTATCCTGGGTAACCACTAACCAGGTGAGTGCAAGCTGACGCAGGTAAAATGACTCTTTAAATGAGTCAAGTATTCTCTTCTCCTCTCCGCGTGAGAACCTGCAGGTAATTACAAGCTCCAGACTAGTAGGCATTTTTTCTACCTGGTACACCTGTAGATCACAAGGCAACCTGTAATTAAGACCCCAGATGCTGTATGGATGAAGCGTCGACCCCCTGGTATGTAAGGGAAGGCGAGGAAGACGTCAAGGCTGTGAACCGCCTGATACCAATCTATTCATCCGTTTGTGAAGAGAATAGTGGAGGAGGAGTTAGACGGGAAATAGGAGGAGATTAGGAGGGGAGTTAGTTAGAGGGTAGTCAGGAGGAGATTAGGAGAGGAGCTAGCTAGAGGTTAGTTAGGAGATAGGAGGAGGAAGACGGATAGAGTTGGGGGAAAAGGAAGGGGTACAATGGAACAGAAAGTGATCAAGGAAAGATGTGGAAGAAAAGGAAGGGACATTAAGGTATGAAGGAAAGATGTGAAGGAAAAGGAAGAGATACAATGGAACATACAATTATAAAGGAAAGATGTGAAGGAAAAGGAAGGGATACAAAGGAACAGAAAGGGATAAAAGAAAGATGTGGTGAGTGGTTTCTTTTCATGGTGGTGGTGGTGGTGGTGGTAGTGGTGGTAGTGGTAATGGTAGGGGTGAAATAAAGTCGTCACGGATATCAGGTTGTGGTTATTATAATTGTGATGTAGTGGTTGAAGGCGAGGATGTAATAGTAATTTGATTTGATTGTTAGGCGGGGCATAAATAAAGTGGTTTCGTTGTAGGTGGTAATAGTGGACGGCAGTAGTGGTGTTGAAAGATGGTGTAAGTGGTGTTGAAAGATGGCGTAGTTGGTCTTGAAAGATAGATGCAGTAGGTGGTGTTGAAATTATGGTGTAGGTGGTGTTGAAAGATGGTGTAGGTGGTGTTGAAAGATGGTGTAGGTGGTGTTGAAAGATGGTGTAGTTGGTCTTGAAAGATGGTGTAGGTGGTGTTGAAAGATGGTGTAGGTGGTGTTGAAAGATGGTGTAGGTGGTGTTGAAAGATGGTGTAGGTGGTGTTGAAAGATGGTGTAGGTGGTGTTGAAAGATGGTGTAGGTGGTGTTGAAAGATGCAGTAGGTGGTGTTGAAATTATGGTGTAGGTGTTGTTGAAAGATGGTGTAGGTGGTGTTGAAAGATGGTGTAGGGGTGTTGAAAGATGGTGTAGGTGGTGTTGAAAGATGGCGTAGTTGGTTTGAAAGATAGATGCAGTAGGTGTGTTGAAATTAGGTGTAGTGGTGTTGAAATTATGGTGTAGGTGGTGTTGAAAGATGGTGTAGGTGGTGTTGAAAGATGGTGTAGGTGGTGTTGAAAGATGGTGTAGGTAGTGTTGAAAGATGGTGTAGGTGGTGTTGAAAGATAGTGTAGGTGGTGTTGAAAGATGGTGTAGGTGGTGTTGAAAGATGGTGTAGGTGGTGTTGAAAGATGGTGTTGGTGGTGTTGAAAGATGGTGTAGGTGGTGTTGAAAGATGGTGTAGGTGGTGTTGAAAGATGGTGTAGATGGTGTTGAAAGATGGTGTAGGTGGTGTTGAAAGATGGTGTAGGTGGTGTTGAAAGATGGTGTAGGTGGTGTTGAAAGATGCAGTAGGTGGTTTTGAAAGATGGTGTAAGTGGTGTTGAAAGATGGCGTAGTTGGTCTTGAAAGATAGATGCAGTAGGTGGTGTTGAAATTATGGTGTAGGTGGTGTTGAAAGATGGTGTAGGTAGTGTTGAAAGATGGTGTAGGTGGTGTTGAAAGATAGTGTGAGAAAGACAGACAAACAGACAGACAAAGAGATACAGTCAAAACAAACATTTCCAACATAACAAATATAAACAGAATAACTAATAAAGAAAGTTCAGCAGCAACAACCAACACAAAACCAAGGATAAACAAAACAATAAAGGAGAGTGGGATAAAACAACAACAACAGAGAAGTAAGGAGGATAAGGAGGGGCCTGAGGGACATGAGTGGAGTAAATTCACCCTGATTGTTAGTGGGTGTTGTCTATCCTGTGCAGCTGCTGTGGGAGCGTGGTGGTGGCTGGTGGTGATTGCATGGGGTGATGGTGAGGCCCTGGTGGTGGTTGCATGGTTTGTCTGTGGTTGTAGGTTGTGGTGGTGGTGGTGGAGACTGGTGGTGGTTGCATGGGGAAGGTTGCCTGTGGTTGTAGGTTGTGGTGGTGGTGGTGGAGACTGGTGGTGGTTGCATGGGGAAGGTTGCCTGTGGTTGTAGGTGGTGGTGGTGGTGGTGGTGGTGGTGGTGGTGGTGTGGTGGGGAGATGGTGGTGCGTTGCATGGGGAAGGTTTGCCGTGGTTGTAGGTTGTGGTGGTGGTGGTGGAGACTGGTGGTGGTTGCATGGGGAAGGTTGCCTGTGGTTGTAGGTTGTGGTGGTGGTGGTGGTGGTGGTGGAGACTGGTGATGGTTGCATAGGGAAGGTTGCCTGTGGTTGTAGGTTGTGGTGGTGGTGGTGGAGACTGGTGGTGGTTGCATGGGGAAGTTGCTGGGTGTGGTTGTGGTGGTGTGGTGGTGGTGGTGTGGAGATGGTGATGGTTGCATGAGGGAAGGTTGCCTGTGGTTGTAGGTTTGGTTGTGGTGGTGGTGGTGGAGAATGGTGGTGGTTGCATAGGGAAGGTTGCCTGTGGTTGTAGTGGTGGTGGTGAGATGATGTGGTTGCATGGAAGGTTGCCTGTGGTTGTAGGTTGTGGTGATGATGGTGGTGACTGTAGTGTGGTATTTGTGATGGTTCTTTGGGTCGATGGTGGTGATTGCATGGGGAAGGTTGTCTGTGGTTGTAGGTTGTGGTAGTGGTGGTGGTGATGGTTACCCTTAACAAAAAAAGAAAAGAACCCTTAAAAAGCACAAAGCAAAAGTTTCAACACACACATTTGCGATAACCTAAAGAGAAGGTATCCAAATTTAATGACAGGAAAAATGGCCCCCACTCCACAACACGTAACCCTGGCCATATCCCAACCCGGAACTGAAATTTGAATGCACCGTACTTACTGCGATCTTCACGCACACACACACACACAACACACACACTCTCTCTCTCTCTCTCTCCTCTCCTCTCTCTCCTCTGCTCTCTTCGCTCTCTACTCTCTCGTCTCTCGCTCTCTCTCTCCTGCTCTCTCTCTCTCTCCTCTCTCATCTCTCTCTCTCTCTCTCTCTCTCTCTCTCTCTCTCTCTCTCTCTCTCTCTCTCATCACTAGGGGTCTTTAAAAGATTTTGGTTTGATCATTTCATCATCTCGATTTAATAGCTTCGTGCTACATGCGGCGTTGTATTTCGTTGTAATTCATCCTCTGAAGTTGATACAATGTCTGATCTCTCTACTCCGCATCATATGACATCATGTTAAGGAGAACGAGAAAAAATATTGTTACAGTGACGGTTTAGTAATGTCAACTGACTCTGAATTTATTGGGAAATCTTTACATATAACCTCGAATTATTCAGTGTTACCTATTCAAGAATGTGTGTGTGTGTGTGTGTGTGTGTGTGTGTGTGTGTGTGTGTGTGTGTGTGTGTGTGTGTGTGTGTGTGTGTGTGTGTCTGTGTCTGTGTCTGTGTGTGTATGTGTGTGTGTATGTGTGTGTGTGTGTGTGTGTGTGTGTCGCCTTGAGATTTTCAGATATGCAAATCACGATTCCTTACCCTCCCTTCTCCTCCACCACCACTACAGGAGATGAGGTAGGTAGATGTGTGTGTACATTTTCAGGGGCTGACTCTGTAAATATCTTGAACGGCGATGCTGAGTTCTCGAGTGCAGGGAGAGGCGTCAGGCAGGACCCGCTATTACTGTTCTCTCCATGTACTTAATTATGACAGTTGTTTTCTGGCTATTTATGTTTTCTGGCATTTGCTAAGTTGGTATTCTCTCTCTTATATTGCGATGATGAATCGGAATATTCCCCTTTTTTTTTCCCCCCCCCCTTTCCCCCCCCCTTTTCCCCCCCTTTTTTTTTCCCCCCCTTTTTTTTTTCCCCCCCCCCCCCCCCCTTTTTTTTCCCCCCCTTTTCCCCCCCCCCCCCCCCCCTTTTTTTAAAATTTTTTTTCCCCCCCCCCCTTTTTTTTTTTCCCCCTTTTTTTTCCCCTTTTTTTTTTGAAAAAAATTTTTTTCCCTTCCCCTTCCCCCTTTTCCTCCCCCTTTCCCCCAAACCCCCCCTTTTTTCCCCCCCCCTTTTTTTTTTTTTTCCCCCTCTTTTTTTTCTTTTTAAAACGGGGTTTAAAAATTTTTTTTTTTTTTTTTTTTGGTGGGGGGGGTTTTTTTTGGGGTTTTTTTTGGGGGGTTTTTTTTTGGGGGGTTTTTTTTTTTTGGGTTTTTTTTTGGGGGGGGGGGGGTTTTTTTTTTTTTTTTAAAGGGAAAAAATTTTAAAAAAAAATTTTAAATTTCCCCCCCCCCCCTTTCCCCAAAAGGTTTTTTTTTGGGGGGGTTTTTTGGTGTTTTTTGGGGGTTTTTTTTTTTTGTTTTTTTGGGGGGGGGGGTTTTCCCCCGGGGGGGGGGTTTTTGGGGGGGGGGGGTTTTTTTTAAAAAATTTTTTTTTCCAATTTTTTTTTTCCCCCTTTTTTTCCCTCCCCCATTAAAAAAAAAAGGGGGGTTTTTTTTGGGGTTTTAAAGGGAAAACTTAAAAGGGGGGGGGGGGGGGGCTTTTTTTTTTTTAAAAAAAAATTTTTTTTGGGGAAAAAAATTTTTTTTTTTTTGGAAAAAAATTTTTTTTTCCCCCCCCTTTTTTTTTTTTTAAGGGGAAAAAAAATTTTTTTTTTTTTTAAAAAAAAAAGGAAAAAAAAATTTTTAGTTTAATTTAAAAAAAAAAAAAAGGGTTAAAATTTAAAAAAAAAATTTTTTTTTTTCCCCCAAAAACCCCCCCCCCCCCCCCCTTTTTCCCCCCTTTTTTTTTTCTTTCCCAATTTTTTTTTTTTTTTGGGGGGGAAAAAAAAAAATTTTTTTTTTTAAATTTTTTTGGGGGTTTTTTTTTTCCCCTAAAAAATTTTTTTTTTTTTTTTTTTTCCCCCCCCCCCCCCAAAAAAAAAAACCCCTTTTTAAAAAACAAAAAAAAATAAAAAAATTTTTTTTTTAAGGGGTTTGTTTTTTCCCCGGGGGGGGGGGGAAAAAAGGGGGAAGGGGGGGGGAAAAAAAAAGGGGGGGGAAAGGGGGGGGGGAAAAAAAAAAAAAAATTTTAAGCCCCCCGGGGGGAAAAGGGGGGGGGGGGGGGAAGGGAAGGGGGGGGAAAGGGGGGGGGGGGGAGGGGGGGGGGGGGGGAAGAGAAAAAGGGGGGGAAGGAGAGAGAGGGGGGGGGAAAAAAAAAAGGGGGAAAAAGGAAAAAAAATTTTTTTTAAAAAAAATTTTTTTTTCTTTTTTTCCCCCTTTTAACCCCCCCCAAAAACCTCTACTACTCCTACCCCTTACTACTAACAAAAATTACTACTAAACAAAAAAATTTTTTTTTTTAAAAATTATTTTTTTTTTTTTTTTAAAAAACCCCAAAAAAAAAATTTTTTTTTTTTCCCCCCCTTTTAAAAGGGGGGAAAAAAAGGGGAAAAATTTTTAAAAAAAAAAAAAAGGGGGGGGGAAAAAAAAAAAAGGGGGGGGGAAAAAAAAAAAAAAAAAAAAAAAAGGGGGGGAAAAAGGAAAAAAAAAAAAAGGGAAAAAAAAAGGGGGGGTTTTTTTTAAAAAAAAAACCCCCCCTTTTTTTTCAAAAACCCCCCCCAAACCCCCCTTTCCCCCCTTTTTCCCCCCCCTTTTTTTTCCCCCCCCCCCTTTTTTTTTTTTTTTTTTTTTGGGGGGGGGGGGGTTTTGGGGGGGTTTTGGGTTGGGGGGGGGGGGGGAAGTGGGGGGGGGGGAGGGGGGAAAGGGGTGGGGGTAGGGGGGGGGGGGGGAAAAAAAAATTTTTTTTTTGGGGGGGGGGTTTTTTTTTGGGGGGGTGGTGTGTGGGGTTGTGTGTTTTGGTGGGTTTTTTGGGTGTGTGTGTGTTGGGTGTGTGTGTTTTTTGGGGGGTGTGTGTGGGTGTTTTGTGGGGTTTTTTCTTTTTTTTTTGTTATTTGGTTTTTTCCCCCCCAAAAAACGGTTTTCCTGTCACTGTTCATCTTTTCCCCGTTTTTTTTTTTTTTAAATATGTTCTTCTGAATCACCCTTTTTTTTTTTTTTTTCCCCCCTTAAGTGTATGAATTCCCGCTTTAAAGGGTTTTAAAAAAATTTTTCGCTTCTTAATTTTGCACACCTTACCATGGGTGGGGAGGTGTTGAACTTGCTACATTGCCTCTTTTTTTCTGGCCCCAAAAGCCCCTTTTTCTCTCCTTCCCCTCTCCCCCCCTCCCCCTTTCCCCTTTTTCTCTCCTTTTCTCCCCTCTCCCCTCTCCGGGTCTTCCCCCCTCTCTCTCTCTCTCTCTCTCTCTCTCTCTCTCCTCTCTCTTCTTCTTTTTCTCTCCCCTCTCTCTCTCCTCCTCCCCCCCTCTCCCCTTCTCTCTCTTCCTCTCTCTCTCTCTCTCTCTCTCTTCTCTTTTCTCTCTCTCTCTCTCTCTCTCTCTCTCTCCCTCTCTCCTCCCCCTCTCTCTCTCCTCTCCCCCTCTCTCCCCTACATTTTTTTTTCCCCAAAAACATTTCGCAACGTTTTCAAGGAAAACAAATAGAGGATTGGGGGGAAAAGGTAGGGGGAGCCCTGAGAGGCCCTTTTGGTTGGGGGTGGCGGTGAGCAGAGAACAACAGGGCAGAGGAAGCAGGGAAGGTGGTGCTTAAAAGATAGAAGGAGGGAAAGAGATTTGGGGGGTTTTATGGGTTTCCTATAATCACGGGCCCGAAAAAAACCCCACGAGTCTAGGCCGAGATTAGCACATCCTACACAAAGGGACAACGGGAGGCTCCTTAAGAGTACCGCGGCCCTGTTTTTTTCCCCCCAGGGGGCTGTCCCCTTTAAACCCGTGTGGAAGGGAAGGGGAGATTTGGGAGCTATAAAAAAAAAAATGCCGCACGTCAAGCTGGCGAAAATGGGGCCCCCCTCCTTCCCCCCCTTTCCCAAAAGCACGGGGTTGGGCCAGGGGTTTGGGGGTTTGGGGGGGTTTGGGCAAAAATTGGGGTTAAAAGGGATTCTTAGGCTCTATGACAACATCGCAGCTAAAACCCCCGCTTTTCCCGGGAAAAAGGGGGTGAAAGGGGGCCCCATTTTTCCCCCAACTTAACGTGCGCCAAGGTTTTACATCTATGATTTTTTAAAACTCTAAAGCTATGAATTTTTTGCCCTTACGAAAATTACGCTTTTGTTTAGATGTTCTCTTAAAACAAATGTTTAGGGGGCCAGAGTTCTCCCCCAGTCTGCTTTTGCCGACAAATATGGGAAAAAAAGAAACTTCCTCAGTGAAAATTTATTTTTCCCTCAAAGATTTTCGATTTTTCCCCGAGATTTTTTTTGCGGGGGATGCAAATATTTTTTGCCGTTTTTCTTTTTTTCTTTTTTTCTTTTTGAGGTAGTTTGGAATGATTTGTAGGGAAAAGGGGAAGGAGAGAGCGGGGAACGAGGCAAGGGGGGGGGGAGGGGGCAAAAAGGGGGGAGCGGGGGGGGGGGGCAACGGAGAAACGGGGGGGAACTGGGCAGCAGGGGGGGGGGCCAAAACGGGGGGGGGGGCAATTTGGGGGGGCAAGGGGGGGGGGGGGGGGGGGGGGGCAAAATGGGCAGGGGGGGGGGGGGGGGGGGAGCGGGGAGGGGGGGCAGCCCCGGGGAAAAGACCCCAAATTTGGAGGGCCTGACCCGGGCCCCCTTTCAAACCCCCAAAGGCTTAGCAGCAGAAACTTTTAGGACCCCTCCCCCGCACTAAAAACCCCCTCCATCCCCACTGTATCTTTTAAGCCCCTTTCCCTTCATCTGTCCTTCCCCTCATGGCAGGGAGTGACAGCGAGCTATACAGCATTGCGGGGGAAAGGAAAATTTTTAAAAAATTAAAAAAAAAACGCAAAAAAGAAGAAGCATCCCGTTTATACACTCGCCCAAACCCCCCTTTACGCCCAATTTTTTCATTTTCTATATAAAAAACGTTTTTAGCCATAAAAACACAAAAAAGTTTAAAAATTAGTTCCTATACCAAATTAGCTAGTGGATGAGGGTATACTAAACAAGTCATATCGATAGATTATTGCATACATTCAGTCTAATAGTCTAATGGTAGCCAAATTACAATGGAAATTACGTTCTGGGCCTCAAGGGGTTAAAGCACAGTCACACTTCACTTAACTCTGGTACACCACCGAGCCAGCATAGATTGTGTGGCTGCCAAAAAAGCCTTCGTCGTTAATCTGACAAATACCTGGGTGACAAAAACCAAGCCTGCTAATGAACGAACAACCAATCCTTTCACACTTACTTTTTGGTCTTCAGGTTTAGTGACAACAGTCCGAAACAAATGCAATCGAACTCAATATGTAAAGGTAGAGTAACATTAACAAGCAATCCTGACAAATGCCTGTGTGACAAAAACCAAGACTGCCATTGAACGAACAACAAATCACACTTACTTTTTGCTCTTTAGGTATCGTAACAATCCGAAACAAATGCAATCGAACTCAATATGTAAAGGTAGAGTAACATTAAAAAGCAATCCAGAGGGCAGTAGATAGATAAGACGAAAAAACCTTCCTCACCCAAACGCCCCAGGATCCCGGGCTTTTTTTTCTCTTCAGGGGGTTTTTTTTTTTTTTGGGGGGGGACAAATTTGAAAAACCCCAAAAGAAATCCAATATGTAAAGGTTTAAAATAACATTAAAAAAACAATTTCCCTTTAAAGCGGGGGGGAAAAAGACGTACATCGGCCCCCCTATCCCCCCGCGGATCAAGACTCCGCCCTCGACAAGTGCACTTTTTAGAACATTTGTGCACTTACGAGATA